>JAGFMF010011493.1:5143662-5214394 GCA_019455555.1 Galemys pyrenaicus
GGTGAGATGGTGATGGGGAATACATGGGGATTACAATTAATGGCAAGTATATGTAAATTTTAAAATATTTTAATAAAAGAAAAAAAATTTAAAAAAAAAGAAAAGAAAAGGAAAAAAAATAAATAAACACAACAGTAAAAGTAAAAAAAAAAAAAAAAGAAAACAAAATCTCACCAATGCCGTAAGTAGTTAAAAATCTGTTTTTTGTTTGTTTGGATATAGTTTTTACATCAATTAGTTCAACTTAAGTCAGATAATATTTTCTATTTATAGATTATCTTTTTTTTCATTTTGTTATATTTACCATCTTACATAGTTGTTTATTTTTGGACCATATTTGATTTCTCCCCTCAGCTGTACCTGCTGTAGTTCTCCCACTATCGTAGCCCCTGTGATCCATCCCTACAGCCCTTTGTGCTCTTCCCTCCCCTGTTTTGACCCCTCTACCTTTGCCTCACCTGCACATGTCTCAGATCGTTGGTCACCTTGCTGGTCTTGATTTTTCCCTGACCCCTTGATTTGTTTCTCCAGATTCTGCATATAAGTGAAATCATCCAATATTTATCTTTTTCCTTCTGACTATTTCACTGAGCATAATCCCTTCCAGCTCCATCCATGTTACTATAAATGCCATTAGTCTATCTTTTTTGATTGCTGAAGAGTAGTCTATTGTGTGTGTCTGCATGTCTTCTTGACCCCTTAATGTTTTAGGGCATTTAATTGTTTTCCTACCTTGGTTATTGTAAATAGTACTGCAATAAATATAGGACTGAAGGTTTCCCTTTAAATTAGTGTTCTTGTGTCCTAGATGTCACATCACTGGGTCCTATGATAGATCCATTTTTAGGCTCTGAGGAAATGCCACACAGCTTTCCATAGTGGCCAAACCAGTCTATATTCTACCAGCAGTATAAGAGTGTTTCTTTTTATTAACCACATCCTTGCCGGAATTTTTTGTTTCTGTTTTGTTTTTTAACATATATTGTGAATTTGAACATTTAGAGATCAACTTAATCCCACTTCCTCATTTTGCAAATAAAGCAAACGAGACCCAAGGAGCTTCACTGTATTGCCAAAGTGCAATTTCATCATTGGAGAGTCTTACATCAGGACCCAGAGTTCCCATCATTTTTTTCCTGCTTAATTATACTCATCTGTATTTAAAATAACTGTAATATCCTATATTGATCTATAAGTTGTTGTGTACTGTCTATGTGTCCTTTTGGAATTCTGCAGTCTTTCCTACTTGCACTGATCTAGACAACTTTTAAAGTACTAGTCCTATCTTCCCACAACCTAAGATATATCTCTAACCACCTTTTTATAATTTTGAGATAAGTTTATCCATTCATGAGTTAATAGCATTTAGATTGTTTCTATTTTGTTGCTGTTTTGAATAATGTTAATAATAACTGTTTACAAGTGTTTACCTACCTGTTTTCAGTTTTCTTGAGTATATACCAAGGATTACAATTGCTAGCTTACCGAATAAATTTATCTATATTTAATTATAGAATTGCCATACTGTTTTAAAGTAACTCTGTGATATTACAGTTGCTCTAGCAGAGAAAGATGATTCCAATTTCTCTACATTCTCTCCAATACTTGTTACTACCTATTTTTGTATTATAGGCTCCTAGTGGGTAGGAAGTGGTTTGGATTTGTATTGTCATATGACTAGTGGGAAGTCATTGTGGTTTGGATTTGTATTGTCTTATGACTAATGATGTTGAACATCTTTTCTTGTTCTTATTGGCTATTTATGTATCTTTTTATGAGAATTGTTTATAAAGATCCTTTCCCCATTCTTTATTTTAGAGACAAGTTTGTATGTATTTAGATACAGGTATTTGCCAAACAAATGATTTGCAAAATCTTCTTCTCATTCTGTGTGTTGTCTTCTCACTTTCTTCATAATACCCTTACATTTAATGGTAATGTTGCATATTTCATCTGTATTTATTTTATTCCTTTTGCTTTGAACGTTATATCTAAGAAATAATAATGAAGATTTAAGCCTGTGGCTACTTCTAAAATTTTTTTGTAGTTTTAGCTCTGATACTTGACTCCTTAACCAATTTTGGTGTTATCTTTATATGTATTAGGAGGTAGGAATCCAACTGTATATCAATGTGGATATACAGTTGTCCCAGCACATTTGTTAAAAAGATTATCCTCTCCCCATCGCAATTTCTTGGAACCCTTGATGAAACTCAGTTAAACTGAAAAATGGGGGTGCGTTTCTGTATTCTCAATCCCATTTCGTTAATTTATGCTTGTGTATATGCTAATACCACACTGTCTTAATAGTGTAATATTGTAGTTAATTTTGAAATATACAACTGTGAGTCTTTTCCCACCACCATCCAATTACACTGTAACCAGCACAATTCATCATGCATGCCCAAATATGTGTATATTTATAAGTAGGACAACTGTAATTGTTCATAAATAGGATAGACACATATACACTAAATTTCAAGTACTACAAAGCATACTATTAAACTGAATTTCAGTAAAGATGGAAAAACAATATTTTTAAAATATTAAATGTTATTTTACAGAAAATTGACAAGTAAATTTCCATCTTGTGTCAATTAGATTTTCTTGCAAGCTAATCAAAAGATGTTGCATACTTTGGGTATAAAACAGTGGCATCAAACTTTCCCAAATCTTTTATATTATTAACAAATAAAATATTTTGAAGAATGTATTATTTCATTGATAGCCCATCTTATTTTAACTTTCTTTTAGTGTTTTATTTGTTTCGTTTTGTTTTGTTTTCTTTTCTTTCTGTCGAGGTAGTTGGTTTAAAACACTGTTATGATGTAGGGGAATAGTTTGAAAACTTGTCAGATGTATGGCACCTCACCATCCCCCCACCAAAGCACTCATTGTCCTTTACCTTTAGACCACTGACCCCCTCCCCCTGTGTCCCCACCTCCACCCTCTCACTGTCTAGTAGTGTCAGTGAGTCATATTTCTAGGGTTTGTTTTTGTGTTTGTTTTGGTTTAGTTTTGTTTTGTGTCTCTATATCCCATGTATACGTGAACTCTCTGGTATTTGTCTCTTTATAATCCACATATAACTGAAATCATTCCACATTTGTATTTCCCCTGCTAACTTATTATACTTAGTATAATCTCCTCCAGCTACACCTACATTGTCTCAAATAGCAAGAATTGATCTTTTAAAAAAAAAATTAAAAAGCTGAGTAGTATTCCATCACTTATATACACATCCTTTAATTCACTCATTTGTCCTTGGGCACTTAAGGTTATCCCATAACTTGGCTATTGTAAATAGTGCCCCAATGAACATCTACTACATATATTCCTTAAAATAGTGTTTTTCCTTTCTTTGGGTAGATACCTAGGTGTAGAGTTGCTGGGTAATATGATAGATCTATTGTTAATATTTTGAGAAATTTCCATCCATACTTTTTTCATAGGTACTGGATCGGTCTACATTTCTACCATATGCGCACTCTATACCCACACCAACATTTTTTGACTGGATTATTGTTGTTGTTGTGCCAGTTCTTTGCAGATCACAGATATTATTTCTTTGTCTGATATATGGTATACAACTATTGTCTTCCACTTAGTGGGGTTTCTTTTGTTTTAATGGTCGTTTTTTTAAGGCACAGAAGCTTTTTAATTGTTAAATCGCATTTGTTCATATTCTCTTGTTTCTCTTGCTGTTGGAGACAAATACATAAAGAAATCAGTGAAACCAGTGCCATTAAATATTTTGCCTATGTTTTCTTCTATGTATTTTATCACTTCTTGTATCCAAGTCTCTAATCAATTTTGAATTAATTTTTCTGTATGTTGTGAGATAGTAGTCTAGTTTAATTATTTTGCTTGCAGCTGTTCAGTTTTCCAAACACATTTGCTGGAAAGACTCTTCTTTCCCCAATGTATACTCTTGATTCCTTTATTGTAAATTAATTGTCCATATGAATGTGGGTTTATTTCTGGGTTTTCAGTTCTACTCTGTTGGTCTCTATGTATATTTTTATTCTAATATCTGATGGTTTTGATTACTACAGATTTGGTTACTACAGATTACTACAGAATTGTAATATACTTTAAATAGTCTGAGAATGTGCTACCTCCATTCCTGTTCGTTTTTTTTGTCAGGACTAATTTAGCTATATGGGGATCTTTTGTGACTCCATGTAAATTTCAGTAACATTTGCTCTATTTCTATGAAGAATTCTGTTAAAATTTTGGGTTCTTACTGCAGTGGGCTGCTGGAGTCCACATCCTTTTAGATCATCATTTTTGTGTGTATTTTAATGGATATATTAACTATAAATAAAATAATATTCTTTTTTTCTTGAAATCAGTCTAACATTTCTATAGATTTCTTTTTTATTTTTAAATTTAATTTTAACTGTATTATTTGTATTGCAGTAACACTGTTTCATAACACTGTATATGATTTATGGTATTGGTTCATACCTCTTTAGATTATAACTTCTTCTTTGACATGCCTTTGTCACTCATTGTTATGGTTGTAAAATTTAGCTATGAGGATGCACAGAGCTATCATTTACTTTTAGTCCTTTTTGTATTTTATTTTGTGACTATATGAAATAACTTATTAAATAATTCAGTTTGTCTCAAATTCATTATTTTTATTAAAATGATGCCATGTTGACATCCTAGTATATGTCTCTTGGTACACATTTTCAATAATCTCAGTAGGGATATTCCTGGGTGTTCAGTTAATGGATTTTATTACACATACTCTGTAACTTTACTAAATACCATCCAATTTATTTTCCAAAATGATTACACTGGTTTACACACTTGTAAGCATTATGTGGAAATTATAATTGTGCTATGTCCTTTTCTTTTTGAAAAATGAAAAAGTTCATTTAAAGGGTCATTGCTGGACTTTGATTCAGATATAAAGAAGAAATATGAAATCCTTTCTCTAATAAGGATAATTTAACTAAAATGGTTTTAATTCTAGAATTTTTCAATAAAACGGTCTATGGACTAATAAAATGATATTCCTTGATAGACTTAAAAGCCTATCAAGTCTAGAAAAATCTAACTTTTTTGGTTTGTTACTCAAACATTTCTCAACTTTTTCCCTTCTAGTGCCTGGCGCTGTTCCTGCTGAGTCTATCCAAGGAAGTACCTTTGAAGAGAAGATATTCCTTCAGTGGCGAGAACCAATTCAGACCTATGGTGTCATCACTTTATATGAGGTGCATATACATTTGGTAGTAGTTTAATTTTATAGCATAATCTATAGGTAACTGAACCACCTAGTATTTAAAATTCATAGTGGTGTCATGCCCTTAAAGAAGCTTGATATCTTCAGTAGTTATAGCAATTATTGTATAGAAGCAGAGAGACTAAAACTGAGTTTTTGAATTATGAATAATATCAGGATGTATATGATAATTTGGGGTTTCCAGTATATGTATTACTTGCAAAGACACAACATAATATTTTTGAAATAACGTTTATTAAAAACAAGATTTTTTTGTAGTGTGCATTGATTATGAGGCAACCATAGAATCCTACGCCTGCTAGCTGTAAAATATTTGACTACTGAATAATAAAAGAATGCTGATTATTCAATTAGCAGAGTCAATAGATATTGTCTCAGGAGTAACAATAGAACAATGCCTTTTGGCTTTTTAGTATTAGCAAAACATCTTTTAGACTTCTGTGACATAGTTTTGTCTACGGAGGCATATCAAATGGTTGAATGATAGATAGCAGAGTAGAATTTGATGAATTGTTCAAGGAAAAAAATAATAGCAATAACAGGGGTGACAGTCATCATTACATCTGTATGAGCATCATTTCTATGCCTATTGTCATAGAAACAAGCAGGTGCTTTTTTTTTTAAAACTAGCATTTATTTGAATGCAAATTTAACAAAATTATATGCTGTTAGGTTTCTAAAAATCGCGCAGTTCCTCTTATGGAACCTCTGCTTGAATACCTTTCAGAACTACTGACAAAAGCCCGAGCAGATTAGCTGTCAGATAGTAATCACTGGCAAATCCCTTCTCTGACCTAACTGTCCTCACATTTATGTTTCCTAATACCTTTTGAAAATTGGTACTGAAATGCAAAAAAAAAAAAAAAAATAATTGAAAGCTAAATAAAATAAGAAAAAAGTTGATTTTCATGTTACATTATGGGTGCTGTTCATGGGCTGCTTCATTGTAAGAGAATCAAGTGTTATGAATATTTATACTTCAGCTTTTGTAGAGCTAAGTTTTGTAATTAAATCATACAAATTCTTACATTTCTTTCTCAGTCAGTGAGTGATCAAAATCTTTTAGGTAATAGTGTTGGTTTTATGACAATTTTAGGTCACAGTTTTAGAAATTCTTACCTAATAACAGACTATTATTCTACTGGAAAACATATGGTCTTTGAAATCAGTGTGAAGTTTGAAGAAATCGTCTGCTAGTCCAAATGCCAGAAGATGATATCTAGACAGACAGAAAATAACATCCATTTTCTTTCTCTCTGATCCCACTGAACTTACATCTCTGTGTGATAAGTGACTTTAGCATGAAGACAATAGGAATAATAACTCAAAAGAAGAGTCTATTAATCTCTAACTACAGCAGCCAGGACTTCCCAGTTGAGCACTGATCTAAATATGCTACTACAATGGGATGCATGAATGTATCATAAACCAGGGTTTTAAAAAGCACAAATAAGAAGGTAGAGTAGGTTGATTCATTTTCCTAGATCCCAAACAGAAAATGTCAAATGTGTGAATGAGGCTTGAGTGATTACATACAAGTTTTCTGCAAGCCAAATCGTTCTCTTTTCCCATAATTTCTTAAAGTGGGAAGGAAGATTCTGGTCTCCTTCTGGTAGCCCTTACACAGGGTCACAGGTGTCGCTCTTCTTCGACTAAGATGTGCTTATGAATGAGGAGACTCACCCACCTTTGCCAGAATCTATGAGAGATACAGCTTCCTCCTGCAGCCAGGGACTGCCATTAAACCAGACAGGATTCTCTTGCCAGGGGACTGCAGTCTCCTCATACACAGAGCACTAAAAGGTGAAGTAAGTTATCAGAGTTGAACAAAGGTTTAGTAAGAATACAGATCTTCTTTAGGACAGGAAGGGAAGCAAGTTGAGTAGTTCATGGGTGAGAATTGAAAACAGATTGAATGGTGTAGGTGTTGTAAATGAATATGTTATGAGCTCAGGTTATTTATTCTGAGTTCCCTCTTTACCACTTACGAAAGACACGCCAAGCCATTCATGATTGGAAAATGATGTCAGTGTCATTTTTTTCTAGAAGTTATGCCAATTTATAGCATTAAACCATTCTTCTGCTTTGATTCTTTGCTGTTCTTTTTTTCTTTTCCTAGTTCCACCTTCTGACTCTTCAAATTAGCCTTTCCTTTCTATGCTCCACACCTTTGTTCTGGCTGTGGCTCCTCTCAAACTGTATTTGCCAGTCATCTTCTTAAAACTTGATTAATTACAACTTACCTCAGTAACTCTGAAAATTTTTGTTTTATCAAATTATAAGTGTAATATTGCTGTCTAAAATAATTCAAGTACAAAACTATTCACAATAAAACATATGTGTTCCTTAATTTCACTTACAGAAGTAACTACTATTAACAGCTCCATACATGCCCTTCCAAAATTTTACAAGGCATTAATGCATGTTCATTGATGAATAAAAATAGATAACACCTAATAAGTGTTAACAAACCCAGCATTTTATTGCAAGAATAACATGCTATGAGAGACTGCCATCTCACATCACATAGAAATGAATACCAAACAGACTCATTATCTAACACAATAATTAAACTATCAGGACACTGTAAGAAAAATAAGAAGACATTTTGCAATATGTGTTTTTAAGCGTGACATAAAACTAAAAAGTCATTAAAAATTGACATGTTCGGTTATATAATAATTGAAACTTCTAGATGATGAAAGACACTAAAAAGAAAATTAAATGCATACAGAGGACTTGGAGAAGTTATTTTTAACATTTATAGCAGACAGACAAAACACTCTGCTAGAAAAGAATTTAACAAAAAATAGCAGGAGAAAACTCAATGAAAAAGATCTAAATGGTATAAGCATGTGAAAAGATTCCCAGCTCAACCTTTCTAATGCTGAAGAAATGCAATAAAACAAGTGCTACAGAAAGTTTGTTTATTGCTAGGTGTTAAACTGTGGTTTGAGGAAATGTGTGCATACTTAACTTTTGATGAGAAAGCACACTTTGCAACCTTTTTTAGGCAATCTGGAGTATGTTTCAAAATTTAAACATTGCATATCAAACCTGTTTCTGGAAGTTTTCAGTCATTAATACTCCCAAATGTCAGAAATAGACATCAACTCTTTTCACTGTATCTCACTAGCTTTACATAACTCTTCATTGTCTAGTGAGTAAATACCTCTCCTGGTCATGAGGATAACATACCCACAAGCCTTTAAAAAAAAACAAAAAACAACTTTAGTATGTGTATAGTATTGAAAGAAGACAAAAGTATAAAAGGGCCTGCCCCTTACTATTAGAAGTTATAGTTTTATCTGTGGCTGACTATAGAAAGAATGAACAAGTGCCAGTCAAGTCAGTTTGATATGTGAAGACTATAAAATACAGGGTTACTCGGGCATGTAGTAAAGTAAAACAGTCCAGATTTATCAGCTGATTGGGGTGGGGGGAGTTGATGAATCAGGAGTTGAAAACACCCCATGCTCTCAAGCTTGTACAACTGGTTTCATTAATGACTATTGACTGAGATAGGTAATAGCATAGAAAGGCGTTAGAGCCATGTTAATAAATTTGGTTTCAATATACAAGGTCTTCTATGATCTAATTCCAATTTATGTATTTATATTTATTACTATTCCTTTCCTTATTTTTTCCTAGAATTTAATGAGCTATTATATGGAATTTCTTTTTCTCACAGGACCTTCTGAATTACAATATCTTGGTTTGGCTTGCAGTCTTCTTTCTCCTCATGCCCTCCTCCCCACCATGTACTTTTGCTTATCTTCCAGAATTTTGTTGAAATATTTTAACTTTCCCCAAATTATCCTAGACTCTTTCCTTCCCTGAAATTAGATTAAATTGGATGATGAAAGACACGAAAAAGAAAATTAAATATATACAGGTCCAATTGCTTGGACCTTCATTAAAAGACTATATTTAATGCTGACTGCAGTTACAGTCAACTTAAATTCCCTAAAAGATTTTGATTCCCCTCATGGTCAAAAACTGCATGTTATTCCATTTGGTTCTCTATGAATCTTTCAGTGTAGAATATGAGAGTCTAAGTAGAGGAGGGGAAGATAGTTCTAGAATATATAACAGGCAATTACATACAAATCAGAAATCATCCAGTATAAAGTGCTGATTCCATCTCACATATCTGACCCCCACATATGTTGTTTATGTGCCAGTTTGCATTTGATTCAGGGTGTCACATAAAATTACCTAGCTCCAACACTAGAACATCAGTGTCTACAGAAAATTCATGAAAATTGCCTTGACCTCGTCCACTGATGTGGTGGGAGTATGAAAGGAGAGTCTCAGACTGTCCTTTTGGGGGAGATTCTGCTGCTCTTCCACAACCTGTACTTAATAGATCTCTATCAAATGAACAAATGAAAAAATTTATGACAAAAGGACATGTTGCATTTGGGTTTGAACATAGAGGTGCATTTGGTGAACTTTTTTCAA
The DNA here is from genome assembly GCA_019455555.1 of Galemys pyrenaicus. Classification (NCBI taxonomy): domain Eukaryota; kingdom Metazoa; phylum Chordata; class Mammalia; order Eulipotyphla; family Talpidae; genus Galemys; species Galemys pyrenaicus. The sequence continues at coordinate 5,153,384 of JAGFMF010011493.1, forward strand.
ACTCTTCTCATGTGAACTGGTGTTTATTGATTATCAACTCGGATGGGAAATATAATTTTAAAGTTAAATTGCCCCTATATGTGAGGAACTTTATTAAAATTCCTGATAATAAAATTCTCAAGTTTTGGGATGGGTTTGTCAGGGATGCATGGACTTTTGAATATTTTGTGTCCATGTATACACAACCTAATTTTTAGTTAGAGAGTTGCTAGAGGAGAAGGAGAAGACCCATTATTTTTAAGAGTGAGTGAATTAAAATATCTGTGCATTTTTATGGGTGGAAAAGCGAAGAGCTGTAATTTGAATCAAATTATTAAAGGGCTGTCTAGCTGAACCTGCAACTCCTTGGCTATGGCAGGTACAAACCCACCAGTCCCATTGAGACAAATCTTTTAGCTTCTTTATAGGCGGTGTCAGTGGAGCATACATCCTAGTTGCCTTCATCTGAGCATATATGTGAGCACATACACGCACCTGCTCTCCCCAGGTATCTTTTAGAAAATAGATACTGAATGCCAAATATTTACTGATCACAGTGAGATCAGAAGGAAGAGCAGGACATCAGTCACTCGTCAGGAAGAACACAATTATATGAAACGTTTCGATTCCTTTGGCATATTTAAATCATGATCTAAGAAATGGGCTTTTATAGCATTTCATGATTTATTTCCAAATGAATTGTATTAACAGTCACAGCGGTAGGTTTTCAGCTAACCAGTGACTAGATTAGATTTGCAAGACCAGACTTTGAAGGCTTTATAGATACATAAGATGGGAAGTCCGTCTTGAAACAGACACATTTTTGTTCCCATCTCACATGAACTGTCAGTAGTATCTTTAAAAACACTTTTTTTTTTTTTTGGTTTGAAACATTTGTCTATTGAGCTCGTTTTTTTTTTTCTTTATTTACATATATATTTTATATCAATTGTGGTCCCCATGGATTTCCCAAACACTTTCTTTTTAAAACACTTATTTGTCTTTTAATTTCTGTAGCAGATCTCTCTTTTGGTCATCTTCCTGATTTTCTGACTATTTTGTTGACTTTCCCATCTCTATTATTAAATATCACTGTTCCCCCTAAAATGCTTTCCCTATTGACCTTATCTATTCCTAAACAATAGTATTTCAATGGTCATCTCCCCTAAGTTTTTCTAATCGATCTGGCCTTTCAGATCCCAGTTATATCATGAATGTTTAGATAGACATCTAAAGCTTGATAAGTACACTTCTGTTCATTTCTTCTCATTCATTCAATCACATTTCAGGAAGCAGTGCTAGCTTTTACTCAGGTACAGCTCATGGGACCTCTTCATCTACCTTTTTCCCATAATCGATCGATCACTGGGTTCTGTCCCTGTTGCCTCTAAAACATGTGATCCTTTCTATTTCTTTTTCTCTTTATTGCCCCAGCCTTTATATTCTTTTTCACCTGTGTTACACATTTTTTTAAAGATGTATTTATTTATGCATACAAGAACTGGGGTAAAGGTCAGAGGCACAGGGAGTAAGGAGGTGAGAGGATTCACCAGAGAGAGTGGGGAGCAGAACAGGCAGATTGGAAATACACTGCTGAGGGGAGCAGCGGGTGAGGCAGGAGAGGTCTGCCGTGCCATGTGGGTCCCTCCCTGGCCGGGGATTGAACTTGTGCTGCAAGTGGCTACAGCTGCTTCACAGCATGGAGCTCAACCTGCTGAGCCACCATGGAGATCCTGTGTTACACATTTATGTCTTGATCTCTGAGGGAGCTCTTCGTCGTCTCCCTGCTAGCTTTACTGTCCCCTTCAATCAAACTAGTCCTCCGCCTGGCAGCCAAAGTGCTTTTTGTTGTTTGTGTTGTTGTTGTTGTTTTTTAATGAAGCAAATCAAATCATTTTTTTTTTTCACAAATGAAACTATTCAAAGGCTCCCTGTTGTATGTAGCCATGCACTTTACCTTCAGGTACAGACCACTACGGTATGTTCCCTGCCCACTTCTCTAGCTCCCTCACTCACTGGACTGCAGCACAGCCTTGGTCCTGTCTCTCAATGGTGCCCCTGCTTCATCGCATCGCCTGTGAAGTTCTGCCTCAAACTCTTGACATGGTTGCCCCCTCAAAAGTTCAAGTCAGGTCCAGCTAAGTGACCTCTCTTTAGTGTATGCTTCCCCAACTATTCTAAGTGATTGTAGATATAGCCCCTCCTGCACATTATTCTTTTTTTTAGAGAGATTTATTTATTTAATGCATATACTGGGATACAGGCCAGAGTTGTGGGAGGTGAGAGGATTCACCAGAGACAGAGTGAGGGACAGAACAGGCAGATCAAATGAAATACACTGCTGAGGGGAGCAGCGGGTGAGGCAGGAGAGGTCTGCTGTGCCATGTGGGTGCCTTCCCTGGCCGGGGATAGAACTCATGCTGCTGTGCAGCTGATGCTTCACAGTGCGGCGTTCAACCCGCTGCACCACCAGAGAGGCCCTGCACATTATTCTTTATTCTAGCACCTTATTTGTTTCTTCTATTGAACTTCAGGTTTTTAATTCACTCATTTACTTATCATCTATCTCCCCAGCTCCATCCTCCCCAGTCCAGATTCTTAGCTTTCTGAGGGCAGTACTGGCTAACTTCAGGGCTTGCACAGTGTTCAACCCGTCACTATTTGAATGGAAGGAACAAATATAAGTGGTTGTAAACAATGGAACAGAGGTCACCCTATCATAGTCCAGGCAGATGAACGTTTGTGAATACAGGCAACATCAGAAAAGGCCAGTAAGGATTTATAAGGCAAAAATGTATCCCCTGACCAGGACAGACGGTAACATAACATCACAGCTAATAAAGTGTCCAAGTGTTCAGAAACAAGTTTGACTGTAGAAGGTGAAACAGAGCTTAAACAGGAAGCAAGGGAATGCAAACTTTGTCCAGTATTTATGTCCCATTGAAGTTTTTAGCAAAGTAATAGATGAGCAAGATTAGCCTAACCCTGGTGAGCAATGCTAGTCCTTGTGTTAACGGCTCTGTTGTTAACTGTGGGATAGCTCCTCCTACCCCACGAGAAGGAGCCACTTCTGGATCATCAGATGAGCCCCCAGCTCAGAGCACAGTGACTGATGCGTAAAAGGCACGCAGTGAATATGTTTTGAGTGAATGATGAATGACTACAACTGGTGTCAAATGTATATAAATAAAGCAAAATATTGTATATATATAAATGTATATAAATAAATTAAAATATTATTAAAAATAAATAAATAAACTTGGTGGGGGGATAGTTATGCTGATGCAGCCTACATGGGTCATTGTCTTTGAAACACCCTTTTCTCTGGGGATATCAGAGGGCAGTCTGCTAAGCACCCCGCAGTGATGTTGCCCAAGTCCCAGGACAGCAGGCAGCTCGGTTGTAGACATGGTCGGATCTCTTGACGACCTGAACTCACCTCCTGAGGGAAGTCTGCTCGAGGGTTAACAAGAGATATGCAGTCAGTGCTCAAGGCTCTGTGCACTGCAATGATTAATATATACAGCAGACATTTTCTTGCCAAAGCTTCGTTGATTCAATCTAAATATTCTTTCAGAGAGGTCTTCTTAATTATAATGACATGGTATAAATATAAGAAGAAAGAATGTCAATTATCACTCTGTATAATAACAGTGTTAGTGTTGATGCACATAAATTAGAAGTGAGTTTACCTATTTAAAAGCAAGAAAAGAGCTTAGTTTTGCAATCTAAAACTTTTGGATATGCCACATTTTAAAATTATGTCATTACAACCAGTGGAAGTTAGTAATCACCACTAAAATGCATGTTCTTGAGTAGCTGATGAACTACTTATAGCGAAATTCTTTGAAAAATCATTTGAAAAGGAAAAATTTAAAGGCACCTATGTTCGATTTAATCTCACACATTACAGACTCACCCAATAGGCTCTGAATGCCTGTCAGGTGGCTAACCATGCATGGCAATTTAAATTTAAATTTCAGTCGATTAAGGTTAAATAAAATGTTCAGTTTTACAAGCTCACATGCCACACTTCGACTTCCTTCAGCATAGGGCCAGTGCGTGCTGTACTGAACTTGCAGGGTAGAACAGTTCCAATGTAACGGGAAGTTTCATCAATCAGCATTACTCACAATGAAAGGTAAATGCGATCCACCAGGAACACCACATTAAGATTTACTTATCAAAAATAAATGTGTCTGGGATTTATTTTTTGGAGACTGCATATTTGCCCGCATTGATGAAAATGCTTAAAATGCCCTTGTTCCCAGAAGACGATAATCCTATTCAGTGCTAAATCAAACTGTGGCCACCAGATGGGAGATGAGACTTTACCCTTGTCAGCTGCTTATCTGTTTGAGTCCGCTTGTATATTTTGTTATTTTGTTTTAAGTCAACTGTAATGTAGCTTTCCAAAATGACTTTTTTTTTTAAAGCAAACAACTCCAAGGTATTAACTTAAACCTGAACTCATCCTGTGTGTTCTAAGACACTTGCTTTTAAGTTCCTCTGCCAATAGAAGTAATAACTCTTAACAGTTTAGACTGAGTTTCTGTGCCCCTTCACTGGAGCCAGGATTTGAAGAGTCTAAGTGAGTAAGAGAGCTTATAAAGTGTCTGACAGTGCATACATCAGAAAGGTTTATTGGATAAAGATGCAGTCTTGGTCCATCTGCTCCAGATATTTTATCACAATCTTATTCTCTTGCAGATCACCTACAAAGCAGTCAGTTCCTTTGACCCAGAAATAGATTTATCCAATCAAAGTGGAAGAGTTTCAAAACTGGGAAATGAAACCCATTTTCTGTTTTTTGGACTGTATCCGGGCACTACCTACTCCTTTACCATCCGAGCTAGCACAGCCAAAGGTTTTGGACCTCCAGCAACAAATCAGTTCACCACCAAAATATCAGGTACTATACAATACTGCTTTATTATGTATTTTATCAGAAGTGGCATGTTTGCTCCAATTCCTTTCCATTGTCAAGTATGCAAAATGCATCCCAACTTGTATTTAAATAAATATGTTCTAGTGTCTGAAAATCAGACTCATGAAACTAAGTGAGATGTTATAAATATTTATAATCTAGGTCCTTAAGATCCTTCTGTGTTAGGAAGTACCACTATTTGAACAGTTTTCATTAGAGGACTTGGATACCAGCAGAAGGTTCTGTTCTCTGTAAACCTATCCCCATTAAGTATCCCAAGCATCATTTGGGAAAGATCTCTGTAATGAGCCGTGAATGATTGAAAGTTCAGCAGAAAGGCAACTTCCATAAGGCTCAACCTTCCTTAGGACCTTCACTTAGTAATTTCACATCCTGAAGAAAGAGAATACAGCAGAGGGTGGTACCAGGCCTATAGCTGCAGCTTTCTGCTTTTCGAGGCTCAATTACACCATCCAACAAAAGACATAATTTGAGAAATATTTCTGGGCATGTGCAACTGTGCAGAAAATGTCTTTGTGCTTCAGACTAGAGGAAATGGAGTTGCCATCTGGTATGGGATATGTAACAGCAATAAATACAATTCCGTGGACATTTTCTTTTCCCATTTTTCCCTTTGGGTATGAGTGGTGAAGTATTTGAGTTTTGGCTTTGACTCTTGGTTGGGGATAGAGAAATAGGAGGCAGGAGAGGGAAGTAACTCTTATAATCTAAGTTAGCAAAATTATAGATAGCCTGATTTTTATAACCATTGCTCCTCATTCCTACTTTTGTAGATTTTTGTTTAGATTGAAAGAAGGGAAGACAACTAGAGCACTATAAGCACTGCTAGGTTTTGAGAGAGGAGGTTTGGTTTTGTTTTTAGGTAATCATAATTTAAAGGATAACTTTTCAGGACACAAGGTTTTATTTATGAGCACACACATTTTTTTTTCATTTTTTTATTAAAATATTTTAAAATTTACATATACTTGCCATTAATTGTAATCCCCATGTATTCCCCATCACCATCTCACCAGTGCACCATCACCTCAGTCCCTCGGAGCACACACATTTAAATTGTATACCCATTTGATGTTTTATATAAAACACTAAATTATAAGAAATTAAGAGAGTCAGGGAAGAGGTGGAAGTCCCTAGAGGAGTTAGGAAAATGACATTGCTCATGCAATGAGCAGAAGGAATACTGGCGCTGGAACCAGAAAATGTGGAATTGTTATCAGAAATTTGGCATAATGTTGGTAAGTGAATTCACCCTGGAGGTCGACTAAGATGATACTACCTGGTACATAAATATACTGGGGACTTAAAGAGGAAATATGTGCCTACGTATAAACCTCTAAGACCCTCCTTTTTGTGTCATGTTTCCATAGGGGCATCAAATTTCAAAGATTATTACCTTGAAAAGTGTATTCTCTTAGAAAATTAATTCGTTTTTACCAGATGAAAATTCTGATTGATATGAGTCTTTATCAGTGTTAGCCTACCATGTTCATACGGTTCTATCCAAAAGTAAAGACAGTTGACACTGGGGTGAGCCTGCATAGACTCATTAAGAATAACTATAGGAACATGTGTGGAACTGGAAGGGATGATGATCAGCGAAATAAGTCAGAAGGCAAAAGAAAAATATCAGATGGTTCCTCCCCTAGGAGGAATATAAGGGAACCAAATAAGGATCAAGGAAAGGAATAAGAACAATAATAATAATAACAATAAAGACAAAAACCAAAAATGAAAAGACAAGGACACATTGGGGACACTTGGTGGGGAGGGGGGAGGGGGAGAGTTTAGGGGAGATGGGAGCACGGGGGACTGAGGTGATGATGGTGCACTGGTGATATGGTGATGGAAATACATGGGGATTACAAGTGATGTCAAATATATATAAATAAATAATAAAAAATTTTAAAAAAGAATAACTATTTGATTTTTATAGTTCAAAAAATGTATAGTTTATGGGTCTCTGTTTTCTACTTTCATGAACCTAAGATAGAGAACTGCTCTCTATACAAAATGTAATTCTATTTTATGAATTAGAATTAATTTTTAATAGAATTGGAGTTAATTTTTAATACTGGGAAAATCTAATAAATGGAACTGAGAAATAGCCCGTGTCTTCTGCATAAAAGCATTTATATGTAAGACATTTAAAAACCATTTTACAAGAAATAGCATTCTCATCAGGTACTTCTACCCAGGAGATGTAAAAAGACCTTGCGCCCTCCCACATCACAGCCTTCGTAAAATGATTCATCTATGGTAGTGGCAAATTACTGAAAAGCTCCGTTGTTATCTTCTCGTAATAAGACTTAACAATCTAGAGAACAAAGAATGCCAGCAAATGGCCTTGGAAACAGGATTCACATTGGGAGGAGAACTAACATTTGCAGAATTATGTTTGTCTGGCTCTCCTTACCTATTATCTCTTTGAGTTCCCATAAAAACCCTAGAGGTAGTTTGTTCTGTTTTGAAAGATGAGTAAACTGAAGCTACAGAGAAAATCATCATGGCTAAACTCATATACTGATGAAAACAAAGCATAACAAGATGTTACCCCCCAAGCCTTTCTTTCTTTAGTTCTTCTGTTTTTTTTCCACTGTCCTTCTTTCCCTGAGAGTTTACAAGTGGTCACTTATTTCAGGAAGCTTCCCTGACTCCCACGGCCTCCTAAAGTCCCAGAATGTATCTTTGCTACATACATGAGAAATCATGATTTAGAGCAAGGAACGTTAATACTCAGTTCTATTATCTTAGTAATTATTTCTTAAATATGCATTTAAAATAAATATTTGAAATAAAATACATAGAGAAAAGTACACAGATATGAAGAATACAATTCCATGAATGTTTATAAGCAGAGGACACTCATTATATGAGCATAGGAATCAAGAAACAGAATATGGTAAATACCTTGCAAACCCCCTAGGGCCTCTCCTAACTTAAACTCAAGATTGAAGAAATCAACAGGGAAGAGTTTTAACATTGCCTCTGATAATTCTGTAGGGCAGATACATAAAACCTGTTCATGGTCGGCAGATGGCTGCAGTATAAACTAAGCACTGTATCTGGAATGTTCTTTGTAAATGAAAGTTGAAAGAAAACAGCAAAGATAGCCCAGAAGTGACGAGTCTCCTGCCTTTTTCCCCAGCACCGTCTATGCCGGCTTACGAACTTGAGACTCCTTTGAATCAAACTGACAACACGGTGACAGTCATACTGAAACCCGCACACAGCAGAGGCGCACCTGTCAGGTACGGGGAGGAGGTGTGGGCTGGCTCTAGAGAGACGGAAATGAAAATCAAGTTGATTAATTTCTCTGGTGTGTTTTCCAGGGATTTGCCAGAAACCTCAGTCAGCATGTAAACCCCTATCTCTATTAGCTCTAATTAAAAGAAGTGACTGAGGAAAAGGAAAGTGCTTTCTTGTGGGGTGATCAAGTATTGTGTAGAATTTGATTCTGATGCAAGTGGGTTTTCTTTGAAGATAAGGAACAAAAGCCCCAGTCTGCTGAGATGTGGCTTTACTTCTAATGGTAATTGTTTGCTGCAATTAGGTTATCTAAAGGCAGATGATGTTTTTATTCTGAGCTCTATTCTTTAAATGGACCTTTGTTTTTTATTTGTTTATCCAGGGTTTTAAGTCAGTTAACTTTTAAGAAATTGGTTAATTTCTCAATCAAACATGTGAAGTATAATTATTTTTAAAAGAAACAGATGACTGGAAAGAGCATTTATTTGAACAGCTTTAAGTTTATTACCTGCATGGAGGCCACATTTCTCATTCCCCATGATTTACATAGCTACAAAATTACGAAGTGTAACTTTTACAGTGAAAGAATAAAATAAATGTATTCTTCTTAGGAAGGAGCAAAGAAATGCCTGAATAACTCTTGAGTGTGAACTTGTCATAAGCTCATTAAGCTATATAAATGAAATCTCTACTTGTTTCAGAGGGATTTAGATATTTTGTATTATCAGAATAGATTCCCTTCAAAATAACCTATTACTTTGAATAGAATACTCTAAGGAAGAATTTACATTCACAATTAAGATGGTATAGGTTTGTTTCCATTTTCCTTTTGTGGAATTTTATTTTATTAACCTCTTGAAACCTGGGTATATTTGTTCACAGTTTCACTAAAGTATCATAGGGCAATCAGTTGGACTTATTACTACTTAATAATACTACAAAATAATACTACACAAGCAATTCTCAGTTCATAGAATCAAGAGTAAAAGCAGAATAATATTATTTGATAGTGAAGTCCAATTAGGGTGAAATAACAGACATTTTTATTTTGAAAACCTCTAAAACTGAATGCAACAATTCCTAATTTACTCCATTGATTTAGTCAATATAGTGACTCATAGAAAGCATTTAGGACTGCTGTGCTTAGATGCAGTTTGTGAGAACACTATAAAAGATGGAGAGCTCTATTCTGAATTTAAGATGTTATAACTGCTACAGAAGGGATGCCATTGACAGTACCTGGGCCCTTCAGGTCGATTTGTGTGTGGTGCTGAGGGGTTGCACTAATCAGACTGGCCAGAGGCATGCATTTGTTAGATGGCTGTCTAAGCCCCAAGGGTACCTGTGGCCATGAGGTCGGTGTCTTTCTTTCCAGAAAGCTGAATTATTATGAAATGAAAATTGACACACTGCCCATGGCCTTGGCATGCTCATTTTCTTCTAATCAGTTTAACATTTTCTCAGCCCATTATTGTTGAGCAGGATTTGAGGCTCTACTGCAGAAACGTCACAATGAAATTGAAGGCAAAGATGCCTCCAGTGCCTCCAAATAGAAAAAGGCTGAAATCCTAATCATGTCACCAAAACATCCAATCACTCCCTATTCTACTTTGTTCTTAAAGAAAATCCTTTTATACATTTCCTATTCTTGTTGCATTTTTTATTTAAATTCATCCAGGGAGATTTCTGTCTGTCTTTGTACAGATCTGTCTAAATTTCCAAATGACATCTCTTGGAAATCTGTGTTCTCTCCCTTCCTTTATCTTTTTAAAGTGTCACTTGCAATGGAAACTACTGTTCCTGTTTTCTATCATATGCCTTGTTAAAGAACTGTTTTGTTGTTGGTTACATTTACTAATTTCCGCTAATTTGGGCAGTGCTGGAGTCTTACTACCCAATTCATTACAGATGTTCTCAGATTTTTCTCTTCTTTCTGCAAAAATGTATACTCAAATGCTTGTCAGAGTGTCCAGAAAGTGTGGTTTTCTTCATAAATCTTACATCATTTCATCAGTCCCAGCTTTCTAATTCTGATAAGGCTTCAGTTTATGTTACCACACACTCTTTCACGCTTGTGTTATTGACCTACTTTTCAAGTTCAGCTCTGTCCTACTTGACTAAGCATCATCTTGGTATTGGTTAAATATCCCTTAACTTCTCTAGGATCACTTTTCATTCTACCACTTATACCCCATTTTCTGTAGTGCTAACATATTGAAATTAATAAATTTAATATTTATGTTCATCATATAAATTCATAATGTTAAACTCAAAATCAATTTTTGTGACACTATTCATAAGTAATATAGGGAAATCCACCACAAATAACACCTTTATGAGAAGGATGCTTGTCTTAAATGGGTAAATTTTCTTGGCACAAAATTTGACAGAGGAAATTATCTCAACCTCACCTGTCAAAAGATTTCTAATTTTTTTTGCAAAAAAGTAAATATGCTCTTCAAGAGATTCATAATTATAACACAACATAATGAGGCTGATTATCTGTTGAGTAGGTGGAAGACCAATATATCTAAAAAGATTAGTTTGGTTAAAAAAAATGTTCAAATGCTCTCCAACTAAATGGAGCATATAAAAATTTCAATTTCACTTAATGTTTGAAGAAATAAGAACTCTGATTAGGGAATCATAAGGTCCTAAAATGTAAAGCCATAATGTAGATTAAAACATTTGAACACATCTGGAAATTTGCAAAATACACATGTAATCAAACTGCTATACAAGAAAGCTTTTCCCAAATGATAAGATAAATACTAGAAGAAAGAGGGGAAATGGAAGTGAACATCTGTTTTCTTTCCTGGATCTTGAAGAGTATTATGTGTTCAAAAATACTGTCATTGTGTGATTTACAAAACTCATTCTTTCAATTGATCTGATTTTTTTTTAATCCATATTCATCGGTGTTGAAAATTCAGTCATACTTCATTTATGCACTCCTGTAAGTAAGGTGCTGGTGTATTGATTCCACTATAAACTCTCAGCTTGGTTAATGCAAATTCTTAAAATTGCACAAACTCCAAATGTAAATGATTCTTGTTTTTTTTATTGATCAATATATCAAGTGTCACATAAAATTATTTAAATCACACTAACCCGTAAAACTAGTAAGTAGGAGGGAATTTTAACATCTGTTCTTGGGTTCTTTTTTTTTTTTTTTTTTTTTAAGACAGAGAAAATCTTAATTTTCTTTTACTGAGAGTCNAATTTTAAAATCTGTTCTTGGGTTCTTTTTTTTTTTTTTTTTTTTTAAGACAGAGAAAATCTTAATTTTCTTTTACTGAGAGTCACTTCACTTCTCTTGCATCTTCTCTCACTGTCCACTTCATGCAGACACAATTGAAAACCCTTGTAATTTTCCAGTAAAAGAACAGTAAATTATGAGCTTTCCACAATCATGTTTTTTACACAATTAAAACTCTGATTTTACTTATAATACATATATGTATAAATATATATAATGTGTGTGATATCTCTTCTTAATAATATTTTATGCCTTCTAATGATCTATAGCTTGAGATATAATCAGGTTTTTGACCCTTGGGTGGAGGAATTTTCAGATGACTCATTTTTGTTCTTTGGACATTGTTGCTTTAATTTGTTCCTTTAATGCTATGGAGTTATGTATCTTTTTAATTAAATTTCAGTGCTTAATATATTACTTAATTAAACATTCTGATATTTGTTTCAGTGGACTGTTAAAAGATTACCAAATTATTCTTTGATTCATTCATTTAGGAGAAAACTATTGAGTGGGGAAAACATTTATTACAGTTGACTACCCATGGGGTAGGAGGTAGATTATAATCAATCACATCAACATCTGAAACATTGAAAGTGATTCCTAAGTGTGTGGATATAATTTTAACTGATGAAAGCGCTTTTGTTCTTCTATTACCCCAGTTATTTTAATGCTGTGCTTTTTTTGTCTTTGGTAACTTCTTATACTATGATTGATTACCCTCACAATTGAATGCTTCCTCAACATTTATATTTTAAAAGCAAATTTGTAAATAATTTCTTTGCCAAAAATCAGAGCCAAAATCTTAACACAAATAGGGTCTTTACTCACTATTTTATTAATGGAAAAAAATGAGGACATGAGGAACAGAAGAAATATTTTACCTTACTTTTAAAAATTTGTGTCCTAGTAGTTTAAGTATAATTATAGATCAGGTAGAAAACATTTTCTGTTACTAATAGGCAAGCATAAATATTTTTATTTATCCAAAACACTTATAATGCAGTGCAAATGGCCCATATAATAAAGACTGACAACAAGTGTTAGCAAGGATGTGGAGAAAAAGCAGCTTTTGTACAATATCAGTGGAAATGTAGACAAATCCAGCTCCTATGGAAAACAATATGGAAGGTTTTCAAAATATTAAAAATATGTCTACCATATGACCTAGCAATTCCACTCCTGGGCATTTATCCAGAGAATGCCAAAACACGAATTCGAAGGAATATATGCATTCATTCATTCTACAGCAATATTTATAATAACCAAGTTATAGAAACAACTTAAGTACTCAAAGACGTATGACTGGATAAAGAACATACACACAATGGAATCGTAAGCAGTCCATTTTCTTAAGAATTTTTTAAAAATTTATTTATGCAGAATGGGGAACAGAACAGGCAGATTGACTGAAATATACTGCTGAGGGGAGCAGCTGGAGAGACAGGAAAGGTCTGACCTTTCAAAAAATGCTGACCATGTAGGTCAGCTCCCTGGCCTGGAGTCAAACTGGTACTGCAGTGGCTCTGGATAGCTTCCTAATGCTGTGACTTAACCCTTTGCATCCCCAGGAAGGCCCCGTAGCCCAATGCAGCTCTTAAAAAGCAATGAACTCTTGTCATTTGTGACAGCCTGGATCAAACTAGAGGGGATAATGCTAAGTGAAATAAATGAGAAAAACAAATATCTGATGACTTCACTCATAGGTAGAATAGGGAGAAACAAAACAAAGGGTCACACAAAACCAAAACAAAACAACCCCTAGAAATCTGACTATAAAATTTAAGCCATCATAAGATAAGTGGGGGAGCTGCACAATGTTGGAGGTTTTGCGTTCCTTTGTTGTGGGTGTGGTGTGGTAACATCCATCAAAAAATACATGACCCAATACCACTGAATCCTATATAGTATTGTAAACCAATGTTACCTCAAAAAAGTATATATATAAAATTTTTTAAAGCTTGCTAAGACTTCTTACAAAGTGAAAAAATGAACTCTTAATTTATTTTGATGCTATTAAGATGAACAATTCAAGATGTTTCTTCCTTGGCAGTCAAACATAAAACTAACTTCAGCAATTTTTGTGACTATTAAAAGCACAAGTTATTTCATGTAATTTCAGTTTCATATATAAATCAGGAATTTATTTCTCCTATATGGGCAGATATATATTAAGTTGATCTTACCTTGAATTCTTTACTGTGGTGAACTTGGCAAATGTATGTATTCTCTTTTATGCTTCTCTATCATTTTTTCCTTATGCGGCTTTGCCTTACATAATGAACTAGGAAAATAAGCATGGATATTAAAGCCTTATTGTTAACTTCTAATATTTCCTCATTTTCTCAAACTACTCATCAAATATTTTGTAACAAATTAGGAAATTAATAATAGATTAAAGGATGCTTTTTTTTTCCATTATTGAATACCTTGTTCTTGGATAAATCCATGCTGTATTCTTAGAACAAAACAAAGGACAAGATTTTATTCCACTGGGGATAAATAGACAGTCAAGCAATTGCATTTATTTCAAGAAAATTTGTTATACTTCCTTAAAATGTTTACTTTAATCTTGGAGCTTTATGAGAAATGAGATCCATTCACCTTGTGGCTCACCCACCTGCTCTCTGGCCACAGCTGGTTATCACAGTGGTTTTTGTTCATGGAACTCAGCGTGAGTATGTCAGGGAATCTCTGAGGTCAGTCACCTCAAGAAACAAATCTTCTGGCAATAAAAGCAAAGAAGGAGATCATTATTATTAATGGCAAGGATGAGACAATTCCTATATTAGGAATTACAGGTGTTGACCTACTGTTGATTATAACTTAGATGTTTAATATGAACTATGAATCAAATAGTTAAAAAATTTAAACAGCAGTAATTCATGTGACTGTTAACATTTATAAATAGAAAAGACATGTTCAGTCTTTAATAATACCTTCTTGGACATCCCATTCTCTTCTCCTTCATGCAAGAAACCTTTGAGCAAATCAACATGTAGGGTTCTTGTGAGGATTAAATGAGATAATATTTTCAAGGGGCCTCCCTGGTGGTGCAACAGATTAAGCCCTGCACCTGCAACTACTGCTGCACAAGTTTGATCCCTGGCCAGGGAGGGGACCCACCTGGCACAGCAGACCTCTCCTATCTCCCCCACTGCTCCCCTCAGCAGTGTATTTCAGTCAGTCTTCCTGTTATGTTCCCCACTCTGTCTCTGGTGGGTCCTCTCAGGTTTCACACCTCTGGCCTGTGCCTTAGATCTTTTATGTATATGAAAAAAAAATCTTAAAAAAAATAAATAAGATACAATTTTTCAAAACATTTAAAATTATACTGCAGACAGGTTAAGTGCTATGTGGTTTATTTTCTTTATTCTAGTACTCTTTGGAGGATATCAGGTAGTGGTTTGTATTTTTTTCTTTTCGTCTGACCAACCCTGGTCCTCTAACTTTTCCTTCTTATGTTTCATTTTACTCAAATCTGATACAATAAAAAAATCTAACTTTTATATAGAATCATAAATAGAATTCCTATAAGTTTTGATGGCTCTACTTAATTTTTATATTTATTTTCATCTGCTACCTGTTTATTGATGCTTTTGCAAACTTCTAGGAACTGGTATTATAAGTTGATAATGAACTTTCCTGATTCTGTACAACCCTTAAAAAAGGTTGGGTATTACCCTGTTAACCCTGAAATTATTAGATAAGTAGAATTATTAGCTCTGCTGAATAAACTTAGCCATACAGCAAAAAGAAACTGATAGTCTATTTATAACCACTGTAAAAGTAAAATTTATAATAGCAGCAGCACCTGATGATGTCAGTGAGACATGTAACTTGCTTGGTTCAAGTAACTCCAATGTTCTGCTCACTCTTGAAAAATCTGATCGTCTACCACTTTCTTAATAGAGATATATTTGTGGGGCCTCCCTGGTGGCGCAGTGGGTTAAGCAACACACTATGAAGCAAACCGCAGCCACTGCAGCTCGAGTTCGATCCCTGCTGCAGGCCAGGGAGGGGACCCACATGGCGCAGCAGACCTCTCCTGCTGTGCCAGCTGCTCCCCTCAGCAGTGTACTTCTGTTGATCAGCCTGTTCTGCTCCCTGCTCTTTCTGGTGAATCCTCTCACCACCACCACCCCCACACACACCTCTGGCCTGTACCCCAGTGCTTGTATGCATAAATAAATAAATCTTTTAAAAATATATATTTGTAATTCAAGTGCCACTTTATATCCCTCTAATCATCATAATGTACATCTCAGATTCCAGAAATTACTTTTTCAATCAGAATACTTTTGTCCCAGATTTGGATCCTGGCTCACAGGAACCAGCTAAATCATGTTTGCGAACATTTGTTATCAGTTATACTCTTCCTAAAATGGCCATATTGTTTTCAAAAAGAAAACATTATAGTGTAAAACCTCACAATGCAAAGTTCACTTTAACATACAAAGATGCTGTAATATATAGCTTCATTTTATAAATCAAGATGTAATTTTTTTAAGTAATGCTCTGATCTAAATGAATTAGAAACTATTGGATCTATCAATAATTAAGAGGCAAGATCATATGACCTAAAATACTGTTAGTGTTAGGTGTCACACTGGCAGAATTTCTCCTCCTTTGACCTATGGAGGAAACTATTCCGATGCTCAAGTAATTACTCTTGTTTATGTACCACATAAATTGTAGACCTAACTTTTAAAAGGAGCCCCATCATATAGGGAAAGAACATACCCTTTGGAGTTAAACCAAGTTCAAAGTCCCAGCTCATGATCATTCTAAGATAGTGAGCTAGTAGCAGCGGACTGATACTAGCAAGAGACAACTGCACTGGGAAGAGAGCTGAGGACTCGTGATTGGCATCTCCATGAGAAATTGTGATAGGGACTATGTGAAAGGGTAGGAAAGCTTGAAAAACAGCCCTGCAGGAATATCCAGGATATGGACAGTGGGAGAAGCACCCACCCCTTCACACCCAGACTCCAGGGCCTTCCCTTCACTGCTGGTGCATTCTCCAGAGCCCTCACTGCTATGTAGGTGTTCTTCCTCACCACCACGAGTATAGTAGATTTTTTCTATATAGAGAATATATAGATTTTTTCTATATGCAGAGAGCTGCCAGTCAAGGACTTTAGGTAAGGGAAAAAATTATAAAGATCGGAGAAGAGATGGTGTGTGGGGTCTTTGCTCATTGAAAGCCAGAGTGCACTGCTTCTTCTACTCCAAAAGAATTGCCATCTGTACACTGAGTAAATGTGACTGATGCTTGCTGAGACCATTTTTCCCCCCACACTATGTCTCATCCCTGCTATGTCCATATGAATCCAGTTTGTCTCTAAAAAGATGTCTGAGATCAGGACGACAGTTAAATAAAAGCTGATGAGTGTCAGGCCTCCCTGGTGGCACAGTGGGTTGAGCGCCTCCACACTCTGAAGCATCCGCTGTACAGTAGTGTGGGTTCAATCCTGGTCAGGGGCCAGGGAGGGGACCCACATGGCGCAGCAGATCTTTCCGGTGTTACCAGTTGGCTCCCCTCAGTAGTGTATTTGGGTTGATCTGCCTTTTCTGCTCCCCGCACTATCTCTGGTGAATCCTCTCACCTCCTGCACCTCTGGCCTGTACCCCAGTTCTTGTATGCATAAATAAATACATCTTTTATGAAAAAGAGAGCCAAGGAGTGTTAATCACAGGTAGGCCATGCTTTATGGGTGACAGCCTCCTTAGCGGTGCCAGGTAATAGTATTGAATATCTCCCATCAGACAACCAGCAGCCCAGTAACCCTCTGTGAGGGTGAGGAAGGTAGATTCAAATTGGTCTCATTTTTCACTGACAATAGAGAAAGCTGATGCTGATTTTCCCCCATCTATGTTGATGCATCTGTAAATGTTAACAGTAGAATAATTTAAAAGTGTAAACCCAGAGAGCCAAAAGCTTGCAAATGCCCTCAGTTGAACAATGTATGGCCTTAGTTATGACTCTCAAAACTGCTGTGCCATTTACTCTCTGCTGAGTTTCCTAATCACAATTATTGATCCCAGAGAGTTTAAGGGGTGAATTTCTAGAAGTATTCCAAGCTAAGATTAATAGCTGCTGGGAGAGAGGACTTTGGAAATTTTGACAAAGACTAATTGATTTGACTATAGAAGCTTCACTTTAACTTTTTTAAAGTGTACAAATCACCTATATACATGAGAAAAGATAACAACTTCTAAGAGGCTGATTAAGTCAGCTGTGGGGCAGGGAGTGGAATCTGACTCTGTGTATTGACTTAGCACCTCAGGCTTGAAGCACTGAGCAGCAGCCCAGAGGGAGCTGACTCACCACTGTCCTCACCTTTCAGTACTTCTTGATCCTTTTTCTTTTTTTAGGAGTGGCATGCAAGGTTGGGGCACAGTCATGCCGTGATGCTGTGTCTGTCATTCTTTTCCCCAGAACATGTTATCAGCTAGCACTCAGAAATATATACAAAGTAATTGTTTATGATAAGAACATGAACATGCTGATATGCCTTCTAGTTCATCAAAAATTATCTCATTAAGTACAGATTATATTATGCTTGTGACTATTACTGTATTTAGTTTTTTTAATTAGTACTGATTTTTTTTTTAACCTGTGGAAAGGAGAAAGGTTAGAAAGGGATTCTAGTATTTTTCATATCACTGCATCCCATTTGATTTTGTCTTTATGTCCCAGGCGATCCACTTCTCAACGTTTACCTAAAAATGTTTGCCTATCCAAAGTCAATGAGTGTTTTCTGCACATGGGCAGTGGGAAGAGTGCTTTATACTTAATAGCATCATCAAGCTCCTTGTCCTTGTAATACCGAAGAATAGGGAAGTTTAGGGCTGACATTTGGCTTCATCCAATTTTTATTCACTTACCAAATAGCCACCGAGGTCTTTTATGGTGATCCAAGCTAAATAATAAAGTCCAGGGCATTCTAACAGTGTCTAGCAGATGGCTGAAATCTCAACAAAGAATCAGGATCTGACATTTAAGCTGAAACCCCAAGGAGACATGGGGAATGACCAGTCAAGAGGCTGGAAGGCAATGTAGTTCCACCAAAGAGACGAGGCGACCTATGAAAAGCGAAGGATAAACAAAATCTGTAAACAGTGGTCATCCTGATAAATTCATTTAAAAATACATACATCATAAGTGAGGTTTGATCAACATTCAAGATTATTAATTAGATTTATATGCTTAATGCTGAAAGTGAACATTTTCCCAAGCTAATCATCATGCAAAATGTATGTAAATGTGATAGGAAATGCAAAATGATCACAAAATGATTTTCATAATTTAGTTTCTGAATATCATTCAGTACCTCAAACCTAATTAAGGGTGCAATAAATGTTTATTGAATTGAACCTTATCTTTTTTTTGCAAGCAGTAGTAATTATCACTGGAACTTTAATAGATAAGAAGCAAAAGGTCTAAAGCCTCCTTTAAACTAGTCAGACGTACCAGAACAAGGATTTTAAATTTATATTTTCATCCCTAAATAAAAATTAAATGCCATGACCCTCCCATATAGTGCAGAAGTATGAAAGAATACCCTACCTTTGCCCTTGAATCAATGGTATTGGTTTAAATAGGAAGAGAAATTCAGAAAGACTCTTTGAAGTAAGATATTGCTACATTCTCAGATCAAATCAGGAAGGCCCCTGTCAACCTGTATACCTGCACTCACTTCTTGAGAACCCTGCTACTCACCTCCCGAAGACCCCTAATGACACGCCCTTTTCGCCTTTACCTTCTCTTCCCATCACTGGCTTAATTCATACTTTCATCTTTCCCAGCAGTCTAACTGCTTCAACTGCTGGCTGCAGGGATCTTTCCCTCTCCTGTTTGATGGCCCATCTGTGTTTCACCACTACCCTCGGGATAAATGCAGACCACCCATTATGGAAGGTGTCCCTCATCTTGTTGATCTCTGAGTGCTGACACTCCAAGCTGTCCTGTGAAAACCATTTAAATAGACACTTGTACTGAGAATACATCAGGCTGCATTGCAATGCAGTCTTAGCAAGAGATCTTCTCTCTTCTTATCTCCTTGTAACTATCCCATCTCCCATGCCCCCCCTCCGACAAAAACACCTACGTGCTGTGCTCACAGTCACTCTCGTTCACAAACATGCACATTCTCATGTACACACGCACACATTGCATTCTCAGTGCATTCATATCCTCTCTGACACACTCTCTAACACATTGACACTATTAGTTCATACATTCACATACTCACATATTCTCACACACCTACTCCCTCTCTTATTTATTGCATCATCCTTCAAGGTGGTAACCCAGTTGTCTGCCTCCCTGGAGAGCCTTCTTTGGCCCTGCTCCTCCTCCCACACTGTGCCCCTGCCTGCTTCAGATCTGCACTCACTAGGCCCAGTGGTTTCTGCTTCTTCTGTTAAACTGCTTGTCTCTTCAGGACAAGAACAATCCTGCCTAAGGCCAGCTCCGGCTGAGGCCAGGTTCCCACAGGAAGAGACAGTGTCGGTGAATTGAGGGGGGTTGAGGAGTCACTAACCACTTGATCAGAGTGTAGCAAACATCCTACTGAGGTCTCAGCAGACCTTTATTTATACATTGCAACCAAGCAGTGGGATTACGTCATCATGTGCATAGAGCAGAAAGATAACAATCATTACATTTTTTCTTAACAACAGTTCGGGGTCTTTATGACCTCCAGTCAAGATTCAGGGCATCATACTGTTTCAAGGTAAGGCCTACATGCTAGACAACATATTTTTACCAGCATACTAGTTTTTTAACGTTAACATTGTTTTTATAAGCATAGCATGTTTTTATTAGCACACTAGTTTTTTAATATTAAGGCAGCCATGGTAGCTTTGCAGTCACAACTAACCATTTTGTTTTTACTCAGAGTATAAGACAGACTACTAGCCACAAGGTCTAGAGTCGAACTAATGTCAATATTTTTTGTTATTAGGGAGACTTTTTATATATGATTATGATTTAAGTAAAACAGAGGCAGAGAAGAGGGGAGGAGGGCTGGTAGGTTGTATGTGACTCATTTATCACCTGGGAGATACAGAGCCTTCCACAGTGGGCCAAGTTACAGAGGTCTTTCTTTGGCTCCCAAGGCCAGTTTCCCATAGCGAATGTTTAGGTCTGGGAAATTATCTAACAACTAACTTTTGAGTTTGTAAAACCACCACATTCCAATTGCATTTGATCCTGCCTGGTTTTGCAGTATTGGTTTTTTGAATTTGTGTTACAGTATTTGCCAATCAATAGTTCATCATCAAAATGCATAGCATCCAGTTATTTTGTTTAGCAAAACAGCCAATTTTATAACACCCCTATGAATGTTTTTTCAGTAAGCATATATCATGAAATCACAGAATCACAATTTAGTCAAGAGAAAAGGGACTGGCAGGGGCAGCCTTTGGAGCATCCCCATCTTTCAGGAGTGTCCCTCTCACCCGGACTTTTGTCAGGCGGCACGAGCAGCTGGTCCGCACCACAATCCCTTGACTGATATTTGTTTTGTTTTTAAATAAATGATTCTACTAGTAGGATTTTTTAATGAAGCAAAGGTATCATTGGATCTGTGTAATAGATCAGTCATTGGGGAAGGGCCTTGAAAGGAAGTGAGTACACGGTGGCTTCTGACCAGAAAGTTAATGGGTCATCCTGGAAGACCTCCTGGGAACACTGAGGACTCTTGGGTGGGAAGAACCTGGAGGGTGCTTCCAGAATACTATCTGTGGCTAAACTGTGGTTTTACTTATAGTAAGTGGAATCTTATCTCTCTGGTGTAAATAATTCATGTGAGTTAATCTTTTTAAAAGGAGCCATTACAAAATGAAAGCACACTTGGTATGGATCAGAAACTTTCCATTTGTGTATAGGCCTGTTGTTTAACATTGTATGACCTCAGGCCATCCCGTGAATTTTCAGTCCTTCGGCCCTAAAATCAGTGTCAAATATGTACCCTACCTACTGCACAGAGCCATCATGAGGATTATATTTATTACTTATTTTTTTAAAGATTTTATTTATTTATCTTTGCATAGATGAACTGGGGTACAGGCCAGAGGGTGCAAGGGTAAGAGGATCACCAGAGACAGAGTGGGGATCAGGACAGTTGGAGCTACTGAAATACACTGCTAAGGGGCGTGGCAGGAAAGACAGCAGAGGTCTGCTGCACCATGTGGGTCACCTCCCTGCCTGGGATCGAACTCAGGTCTTTGAGGTGGTAGCACTTAGACATAACCCCTAGGGCCACCAAGGAAAACCATGAGGTTTATTTTAAATCAGAGTTCTTTGTAAGAAAAAATAAAAATATAATATCAGTTTTTGCTTAACAAAACATGTCTACTCTTTATTTGCTCTATTCTCTGCTTCTAGTGCCATGCTTATAATTTCTAACTATCACTGCCCTGTACATTGTGATTATCTGAAATAGGATATGTGTCCTAACTGTATCTTAATTTTTTTTTTTTTTGGAAATTGTAAGAATGTGTTTGGTATTGACATAATGCATTCATTTTATGAAATAATTAAACTTCTGAAGACTTGGTTGGAGGAGTTACAAATTCCAGCTTTTTCCCAGCAGGAATGTTCAAAGATACTAAGGACCATAAAAATGCAACCAGTGACTGTGTGGAGTTGGTGGTCCTGTTTCAATCCTGGCACTTATGGGTCCTGTAAACTTGGGAAGTTGTGTAACTTTTCTGATTCTCATTCTCCTTGTCAGATAATGTTTAATACTAGTGCCTACTTCAAAGGTTGGCTGAGAAATTAATAACATAAGCAAAGAATCAGGTCAGCATCTAACACAGATGCTTTTTTTCTGCTCAAAACAGAAAGCTTCTTTATTGTATATAATAGATATAGCATATCTATCATCGAATATAATAAATCATTGGTGCATTTTGGCATGTAACGACAACAGTAACTTGGAAATAATGTAGTGACCCCTTTTCTTCTGCCTATATATTGGGAAGTTTTCAGTTATAATCTGAGTAGTGATAGAGGAATGATAATTACAATAATAAAAAATGAATTTCTGTTGCTTGAATTGAGTACCTGTGATGTGCCCAGCTGAGCTTAGGACTTTTATGAAATTATTTCTAATCATCCAGAGCAGACTTTCTAGTTAGAAGGCAGCATCCCCACTCAGAGATGACAGAACTAAAGTCTGGGGAAGTCAACAGATGTGGCTGTTCTGATCCTACCCATAGCCTTGCTCTTTCCCCACAACTCGACACTTTCTTCAACACCAACTGAACCATCAGGGACCTGCCTACCCCCACCTCCAGCCGTCCACCCTCACCTCCCCTCAAGCCACAGCCATCTTCCTTTCAGACATACTTGGATCTGTTGTTGCTGTCTTCATTATCTCTTTGTATTTAATTGAGGTACCTTGGTTTACAGTGCTGGGTATGTTTTAGAAATGCATTATTTTTTTCATTATTTTTAAGCTAAGTTTATTTATTTTTGGTCAAGCCCAGCTCCATCAAAATCTACTCAAGGTTTGGCATTGAAATTTGGAGTACTGGAAGAACTTGAAGAATTAAGCAAATTTGTCTTACTATTGGATTGTTTTAATGAAAGTAGTTGATCTTTCTTGTTATGTACGTTTTTTTTTTCATTTGATCATGTTAAGTATTCTCCAAAGAATCAAGAGAGAAAATCAGTCATTTCATAATTCTTATAAGTAGCTTAAAATTGAAAAATTGTTCCTTCTGAATTTTCAAGTAATGTAAACTTCAGGTGTATCTTAAACCTTTTGTGCTAAATCTCTTTTCTCACAGTTCTTAAAGTAGTTCTAAATGTCTGACTTTCCACCTGAATATTTTCTTTTTCCAATGGCACTCACCTAATCACAAAAACTGAAATGTAATTCATCAGTGAAAAAACTTAAGTTTTATAATACTATATTGGCTTGCTTTATTACTTACAACTAAATTGTTACAGGGTGTGTTAACAAAAAGTGCTAAATTCCTTTTCACCATCACTACCCTTCCCCCACCTGACTTTAGGTGAATTTTATTGCATTAAAAAATAATTCTCTGGATTCCTTTACTGCCAGGAAACAAAGATCATTTTTATTAATGTTGCTTCTAGAATGACAATGTCAGTCATCTCTTTGAAAATTCATTTTGGAAACTAAGTTTGTTCTTCAAGAACCCTTGAAAAGAAGCTTTAAAAATGGCAGGGGAAGATAATAATAATAGAGTAGATGTATTTGAGCATTTATACAATGAAACTTAATTTAACTTTCCCTCAAACTCCATTTCAAACTTGCTTTTGTACATGAAAATATGCGGCATAGCTTTCTCTCCCCCTCCTTTTCAAATTTTCTTTTCTTCAACTTAATCTTCTTTGAAGGACTCTATATATTATATCAGAGCCCAGCCTTATTACCAGGGCCCCCAGGGCAGGGCTACCAGCAACCATAGGCTTTGCACCGGAGGTGCACAGGCTGGAACTTTCATGGAAAAGGTGGAGACGAGAGGTACCTCTGGGACAGGAAAGAATCCTGTGGCCAAATCTGTCTCCACCCTCCACCCCTATAAGCAACACATTGTATATTTTTATTTTAACTTAATGATTAAAATGGGTATCAAATGAAGTACTAAATTTGAGAATTTGTGGATCTTGTAACCTGAGGAGTGAGTCCAGAAGGTAGAAAGAGTAGTTCCAAATTTGTCTGTGATTTGGAGAAAGATCGAGGGGAACAGAAACCAAATCCCTGCAATTTGCAGACTTCATCTGCATCCCCAGAATACAATGTGTCCCCTCTTAGTTCTCTCCCCAGGTCATAGGAATCACGACAACTAACCTTCAGTATCACGCCCTACAGTGTAGCTCTGCCAGGCGTGAGACAATGAGGAAATTGTGAGGAAAACTCTTCCACTCTTGGGTTTCCTTTTGGGGTAATTCAGGTGGTTCTTGGGGCATCTGGCGCGACTTCCACATGTATATGAACCAAGGGCCCCCGCACTGCCTTCAGTCTTCTCTAGATTGATAAAGGGTCCTAATGGGTTCTTGGAAGTAGCTGCGGCAGGAGATGCTAAGGTGGACTTTGGTGCTTCTCCTGCGTGTTCTGTGATGCTTCGTACCAGCCCTTAGCAGATCCTTGTCACAGCAGTTCTTTGTCTGAGCGACCTGTTTCTAACCCCTATAAGAGTAGGTTAGCATGAGAACAGCCATCTTAAGTTCCGAGAAGCCATTTCACTGAGTACGTGACTTTGGGAAGGGGAAACTAGGTAATCCTAAGGCACCAGAATGTTGGGGAGGGGAACTCGGAGAAGAAGGAACTAAGTAATCAGGAAATGGGAGGTCATATCTTAGGGACTAGATGTTTTGGCTGAAAAGCTTATCTTGTCAGATCACCAGGATGTGGCACAAAGCAGAAAAATGTATAGCTATGGGAAATTACTGTGAGTTGGATGTTTTGGAAAACGCTATATAAACCCCGGTCTTTGAGTGCTCAGGGTTCTTGTTGAAACCCACTGCGGGCAGATACTTGGACCCCAGCTAGCTGGAAATAAAACCTTGTTGTGTGACTTGCATTATCGTGAGTGTTCTCTGTTCATCTGAGGGGAGGTCAATACTGGACTCTAACACCCCTAAGGCTCGGCTTCTCAAGGGCAGAAAGAGTCTGTGCCAATTTCTCATTTAATTCTTGACCTGTACCTGCTACAGACCCTAGTATGTGATGAAGACTAGAAAGGATGGAGGAAACATGAATGAAATAATCCCCTTCCCATTTGTTTGTATCACAACTTGCCTGATCTTGTAGCAAGAGCCATAAATTTTAGAACCTGAAAAGACCTCAGTGGTCAGTAGGTAATTCAGTGGCAAAGCTGGGGTCAGTGGCTGGTCCAGAGACTCCCATTGGTGCTCCTTCCATGGTGGAATTTGTATTGTTGCTCACCAGGCCTCAGTATCGTAGCCCTTAAAGACTGAAAGATTCAGAATTGATGTAATACAAATATATAAATGAAGAAAATTGTGTGGCTTGGATAGTATTCTATTTATGTCTTTATTCAAATCATATTTTAATAATAG
Organism: Galemys pyrenaicus; assembly: GCA_019455555.1. NCBI lineage: Eukaryota > Metazoa > Chordata > Mammalia > Eulipotyphla > Talpidae > Galemys > Galemys pyrenaicus. The sequence goes on from JAGFMF010011493.1 coordinate 5,178,884, forward strand.
TAACTGACTTTGAAGTACATTTTAGTCATACATTATGAAATTATGATGGCTAGATTTTGATAAACTTAAGTGAAATCAGATACGCAAAGGAAAATACATTCACTCTTTAAAAGGGTGAGAAATCACTCTTAAAGATGTTCCATCTAGGACTAATGTAGTTGAAATTTGGTGCCTGTTGTGAAGATTAATAACAGGTGGCCTTTTCCAGAGCTTCACAGCCTGAGTCTAATGTTCTAGTTGTTTCTTTACTATCCCAAATCTCCACAACTAAAGGATTTTTTTCTCTCTGCCCTTTGTTCACAATATAGAACTGTAATTGAGTACATTTCTCACCCAACCTTTCAGCTGTAATTAATATTTCATTATATCAGATTTTATCACTGAGTAGCAGAGCGGCAGGGTGTTGGACTGCATGTTCAGGCATGCCTGCACTTACACACACATACATCTGTGCACACACATTCACACACATGCAAAACAGCAGCAGCTTCTGGGTGCCAGATAAGCTCTTTGTAACGACTTATGACTGAGGGGACACAATATTTATTTGTGGTGCCCCAAAAATATTCCACAGCAATTTGTGGCTAGATCAGAGTAGGGCAAGAAGAATTTAAAGTAGACTAGTCAGCCTCACAGATCTGTTTATGTTGCGCAGCTGCTACCTGATGCCTATTGAAGGTGTCAAACTGGTAGTCAGTTCTCACTCCTGATGTAATGAACAGGAGTACGTGTTAGGTCTGCTACTCTCAGCACCAGGGAAGGACTCCAAGTAGCCTCGTCATGGTAACAAAACATCAAAATCTAACCTTTGAGTTTTACCAGGGTATTTGTTAGATCAGGGTGTTATTTCAGTAAATACTGGCAAGTTTAGGAAACGAGTATGTTTGATGGAAAAACAGTAAGAAAATGAATTCTATTGCTTCAGAGCAAAAGGTCTTAATTACACATTGATATTAGGTATTTGTGTATATTATTAGGTTTTTTGTGTATGGTATTAGGCTTTGTGTATAACTCATACTTTTCTTCCCCTTTGCTCCCCCAGAACTAATCTTCAGAAATATATTATTAGGCCTCCATTCTCTTTTTCCCCTTTTTTTATCTTTATATATATTTGAGATCAATTGTGGTCCCCATGGGTTTCCCACCACCATTTCACCAGAGGGAATGGGTTGAGGGCAGAAAGAGCCTCTGTTTCTTCTTCTGTACATATAGGATGGGTGATTTTTACCAAAATTTGCCAATCAAGCTAAACACCACAGTTAGGCACCCATGATAGGAAAAATGTTGTAAGTTCGTGAAATGATAGGAAATGCCTATGTTAAAGGACTAGTTACAGAAACAATGAGATGGATCATTACTTTTCTCTTTATTTCCTCCCCCCCCCCATTCTGTTATTCAGCTGGATAGCCCTCCAATATTTTATGCTGATAAGAAACTGAATAGGTGGATGAAAAAAATGGACTTACAACTCAGGGTTTAATCTTGAAATGAATTGGACAAAACATTTTAAAGTCAATTTCAAATCTGCAGCAGGCTTCCTCTCAAAACTTTCAAAGTTAGAATAGACCAAAAACATCGTATCACATTTGAACTTTCAAGTTTAGCGAAGTACATGAAAGATTTTCAGATGTTCTTTTCTAGGTTATATTTCATGCGCTAGTCTATATAAATGCAGATTTCTTATTCTCCTTGTAAAAATCTTAAGAGTTTTTTGTTGTGGAAAATCTAGTATAAGTTAAACTTTAAATTAAATTTTATTCCATAAGAAATTTCTAATATAATGATGTCACATTTTTGGCAGATTTATCTTCACTACGGATGGTGCCTTTATGCTGCAAATGTGGAAGGAAGATTTTATGTTACTTTAAATTTCAGAAAATCACAAGGCTAGGAATAATGTGACTTTAATAAACAAAAGGAGTGTGAGTGATGCATTAAAAGGATAATAGAAATTTAATTCAGCTCTCGATGCTAGAGACTTCTGCTCAGGTTTCCATCCTTGAGAATTGCTTTTTAAAATCATCTTTATGGAAAAAGCTTGCAGATTTTCAAAGCTGAGTCCCAGATTACAATAGTGGTTGGAATGAGTTTATAAAATTCATTAGTCAAATGATGTTATTTGTACAAATGAAAAGTATCTCAGTCATAAAATTCCGTTAAGATACTGTTGACCTACGTGACAATAATGGGCTTATTTCCATCAGGGAGACAGCAATGTGTGGCAGTTGGGCAGCAGATAAGATTTAGCTATTTTTCATTAGTGCTTGGACTTTGATAAAGGGGAATAGAAAAGAGCTGTTTGACCTTTCAGTGCTTAAATTATTAAAGAGCAAATAGATTTGAGGTCTGGATGCTTGCAAATCTAATTTGTCTTGTGGAGCAAGGATGAAAAGACATTTTGGGTTTGAAATTGCTCTAGTCAACTTAGTTCTTCCTTTAATAAATCTGAAGATGAGTAGATGGTAGCCATTTAAAAAGTAATATATCTGGAATAGAGTGTGTACTGTAACTGATAACAGTTGGCTAAAATGGTGGCCCATTAAATACTCATTTCATTCTCAAATTTTCATTTAATCTTCATAAAATTGCTGCTTGGAAAAATACATTCACTTTGATGGTATTTAAATTAGAAAACAAAATTTGGTTTCATTAGGGGATGTTAAATTTTGTGTTGCTGAAGTTAAAGTTGGGTAGTGCCTGTTACATAGAAGGAATTAAAAAAATATTGGTTGCATTAGTAAATGAGGAAACACACACATAGCACAATACAGACTAAGGAGGGTGGCAGAAGGGTAGATTAAATGCAAGTGAGAGTGGGCTATAGTAAAAATAGAGACAGCTTTTGAGATCCTCAGAGTTAAATATTTAATTGTGGGTTACCTGGGCTAAATTTACAATCTAACAATCATCCTTTTATCAAACCACTCTTTTCTTGGCCATACCCTCTTCTAGTAGGTCTCTAGTATCTAGGAAATTAATACAAAATAAACTTAGTAAACTATACTTGTGAATACCCTTATATTTTCGTTGTACTACTGCATATTATATATATATAACATTACATTATATATATATACATTATGCTTTATATTACATTATGCTTTAAAAATATGTATTTTATAGAAAATTTCATTTTAAGTGTCATGAGATACAAAACTGATTAATCATAGTTCTCCTGCAGGAGCCTGCAAGGCTTTAAAAAATATTGAGATAAGGACACATAGTCACAAAGATGTTTCTGTGAGTGTGGAACAAAACAAGAATATATCATAATGAGCAAACAGTTCATAAGTCTCCGAGAGATGGTTCATGAGAGGGTGTCGGTCTTTTTTAGAAGCAAGGTCAAGTCTAAATCAAAGTAACAGAGTTTTTAGTTTTCAGACAGTTCCATGTCACAGTGAGAGAACAGAGGAAAAGACATTTGTGGTAGAATTTAAGAGTGTGGGACTTGGAAAGTCCTGAAATGACTATGGGGATTTTTCATCTAGATAAATGATTATAAGTTGGAAGTGTGAGTGATCCAGGTCCCAGATAAACGTCTAGATGAAAGACTGGACTTTGGTTGGTGTTAGTGAAGAGGTTTCTGGAAGGAATGGGATTTGTAGAAAAAAGCAGTCAGATTCTTGTATCACTGAAGAAGCCAGAAGACAGTCCTCCTTGGAAATCATTGATGATGCTAGTGTAGATGGAAGAAATTGAGGTCAGAGACTTAATTACCATCTATAGCTCTCTTGATGTGATAAGTGAAAATCACTACACAAATTCTCAAAAATAGATTGATTATGGGAAATAGAGACTGGTTTGGGTGTTGGTTGTAGCTTCACAATCAAGTGAAAAAGTCCACATGGTAGATATTTAATGGGAGTGCCTTAACCAGTACTTTTTAAGAGATAATGCTAGCATTGCCTTGTCCAATGGTAAAAAACCACAGTTGCTACTTAAGTAGCTCTGTGCCCCATATAAAACAAACACCACATCTCTAAACAACAGTTTTTCTCATCAGATAAATGGGAAAATAAGGGTCCTCCCTGGTGGTGCAAAGTCACAGCACTATGAAGCTCTCAGCAGCCACTGCAGCTCCCAGCCAGGGAGCTGGCCCACATAGCACAGTAGACCTCTCCTGTCTCTTCTGCTGCTCCCCTCAGCAATGTATTTCAGTCAATCTACCTGCTCTGCTCCCCACTCTCTCTCTGGTGAATCCACTCACCCCCAACACCTCTGACCTGTACTCCAGTTTTTGTATGCATAAATAAATAAATCTTTTTTAAAAAATGGGAAAGTAAAACCTCTGTGCACAAGAAAACTGGCAAAGTATGTCTGGTGTGGAATAATTTCTGTAACAATTTTTTCTACATGTATCTTTTTTTCCTACTTGTGTAGTATATGGGTTTCCCAGAAATTGCTATTAAAGTGAAATGTTTAAAATTATATCATATAGCAAACAAATTGGAAAAGCTGACCAAGAAAAGGAAGGTATGTCAGTTTCTTAAATGAATAATTCCTTTGCAAAACAATTATTAATGATTTATTCATTTTGTGAGAATAGTTCCTATATGTTGAGTAGGAATGTTGGGTATATACAGTACACCTTAGAGAGCCATCTAATTGTTTCATTTAATAGGGAAATAAAATGCCCAAAGAAGTTAAATCCCCAGTTGTTAGTAGAATTAGAATTAGAGCCTAAATAAATGCACATGCCACTGTCCCCTACCCCTACAATCTCACCTTCTCAGGGTTCTTTGCATTTGCTGGCATCCGGTGTTAAACCTTTTGGTGAATTATAGGCCATCTGTGGTCCTGCCGTGGTCTTTTACTATGACCTTGACCCTGTAGGGGTAAGCATCCCAGGCCAGAAAAGAAGCCTTGGAGCCCTTTTAGATTTGGCAGGCCTTTATGCTGAATCGGGGAACCAGGGACACAGGCAGACCAGCAGGTAGGGAGTCACAGGGCCAGAAGGCTGGCAGCAACCGAGCCTCCCAGATATCCACACTCTCTAACTTCTCTCCAGCTCCTCTCCTCTCTCTCCCTCTTATCTCTCTCCCAGTCTCTCTACCTCCCAGCTTAGGCATCCATACTTATGGGTTCTTGGCCCAGGCGTCTAGAGGTCGAGACTAGCAGTGAGAAGCGAAAAAAAGCCATTTTCTTTATAACCCTTACTCCTGCTAGTCTGTGACCTGTTATTATGATTAAATATTTGCTACATATCCAGCTACTCAAAAATTTATTAATTCGATGCAGCCTTTGTATTAAACTGTCATTTTGTGGGCAGTGTAGTCTTGGCTAGACAAGCCCGCTTAGTCTCTTGGATTGCAGTCATCTGCCACTGAGCTGTGTGGCCTCCTAAGATGGACCAGCATACGGCCAGGAGCTCTTCAGAACTGCTGATGGAGCCTGGCAGGGTCAGGTCACTGGATCACCTGCAGGGGCCTGGTCTGGGTGGCTGGCTGTTTCTAGAACCAGCTTCCCTAGGGAACCAGGCAGAAGGTGCATGGCCTTCTCTGACCAAAGCCTTGAGAGGTAGTGTCTCTTATGTTATAGTCTACTGGTTGCTTGTAGACCAGCCCCACTTCTTGATGGGAAAAGTGCCAAAGAATATATATATACATACTTTATAATCATCACCTCTGACTATAGATGTAAGAAGTCAAGGAGAAAAGGGTAAGAAATCAAGATTTGCTTTACATTTATGTATTCTTTGTCCTCGTCATAGGGAGATTCATCCTAAATACTTTCTGTGATATTGGATCCATCAAGCAGTAAGAATTCTGCCAATTGGTGGATGATCTTATATGACTAAACCAGTAGAAAATGTGTAATATTAGGAAGTAAACGCCATATTTCCTTTTTTATGTTTACATCACTGTTTACAGTTCACTTTATCATGATTCTGTAAAGCTGCTGTACAGCTTTCTCCTAAACAATCATTCTGACTTTTATCTAGACAGGATTGCAAACTGAATGGCAGCTGCACTTCTTTCCTCTAACAGAATGTGCCAAGTGGTTGTAGTCACAAAAATACATGATTTCACTTAGTGCAGATTTAAAGACAAGAACCCAGAGATGGGCCTCTGCACACCTCCCCCAGGCAGAAGGGGGGTAATGGACACCTCACTTCTGTTCTTCTTCCTCGACAGTAATGTATCAGCAACTGTAGGATGAAGCATCTTCTTGGGTTGTCATGGTGTTTTTCTGGAGTGGTAGAAAAGATAAACTTCTTCTTGCCAGAGTCTCAACCTCAACTGGATTCACTTTTTGAAAACCTTTTGTCAAGGTTTAATGGTTGTCAGTATTAGGAACATTTTTCCTCCAACAAACCTGTATAGATGTCCATCATTCTAGCAAATATGTATACCTTAATTTAAAAAAAGTCAGTCCCGTCAAGGTTTTTCCCATTCTCTTAAAGTTACTGAGGAATTCAGACACTGGAATGGGCTGTGGAGAAAAGATGGGCTGGTTCCTGCAAGACCCTCTCCTCTGTGGGGACTTTCATCCTTGCAGATTTCTTTGGAGGATGCTCATTGCCATCTAATCCTTATGTATAATTCAAGTAGGTCTGTACACGGTTTACTCTTAGAAACCACCTATAATTTTAAGGCCTTTTTTCTTGAAATTCCAATCCCCCATATCGCTTTTTCTTACGTCATCCCCTTCTGCTCGCTGAATATGGTGAAGATCAAAATAATATTATTAATATGGGAAGTTAAACCTCAGTTAACATGAATCACTGCATATTATGTTTTGTGACTTGTTAAAATTTTACAAGCATTCATACATCTGTCATTGACGGAAATAATATATTGTGTTTTCTAACTGATTTCATTTGTTAGGTAAACTGAGTTAGTTGTTTGAGAATTCATCTTCAGTTACACGTGAGAAAAACATTATTTTAGTGTCCTGTTCACCGAAACAGCAGAGATTGTCACATCAACTTTTAAAAGATGTCATTGAATTTCACTTCCCTCAATAAATAAATCATAATACTTGGGGTGAGAGAGTGCTGTGCAAGAGCATTAAGGACTGTTCTTCTGTTTCGCTGAGCTAGTATTGAGTGTCTGCTCTTTACTAAGTAGTTATTATTGACTAAAGTCAGAGTACTCTTTATCTTGGGTACCCTGTGGGCCCATGGAACTGAAATCAGAGCGGATCAGCCCATTTATCTAGACTGATGATACACTTTTTTTTTCTAGTGTCTACCAAATAGTTGTTGAGGAAGAACGTCCACGAAGAACCAAAAAGACAACAGAAATCTTAAAGTGCTACCCAGTGCCAATTCATTTCCAGAATGCTTCGATACTAAACTCACAGTACTACTTTGCTGCAGAATTCCCAGCAAACAGCCTCCAAGCTGCTCAGCCCTTTACCATTGGTGATAACAGGACATACAGTGGATACTGGAACACTCCCCTTCTCCCCCATAAAAGCTACAGAATTTATTTCCAAGCTGCTAGTAGAGCCAATGGGGTAAGTTTTATAGATGCCTGTTCACTTAGGCTATTTAGAGTTACTGATGTGAACATTGTCAGATTAAATAACACAGTAATAATGAGAGCTAAAGCTGTGTTTTATTTATTTTTACTTGGGAAAAAGGTGGGATTTGTTTTTTAGATTTTTCATCTTGAGAAATTTATGGAAGTCAACAAATATATTCATATTTGTTTTTGTGGGGAGAGCATATTATCATCATAGTGGTGTTTATTTTCAGTTCTTACCTGTTACCAAAAGTTGGGTAGTAATTCTGCTTAGCTTACTATTTCACAGGAAAATAATATAGCTGCAACACATACATTCAGCGCATTTAAAATTTCGGGAGATTCACAGCATCTGTCTTTTCTGCATAGTCTATTCCATTTCTTTGGAGCCACAGGATTTTATGCTTCCTATAGATGTGACTAAATTAGATATCTTAATTTTTTTCTAAGAGAGATGGAAAAAAATAAAAATCAGCATTGAGTGGTCTGAAATTTTCCCTTTCCTTTGCAGATCAACTCAAAACTCTGATAAGATACTGGTTTGATAAATTAGTCTTACATTAGTTTTATACTATAATAAATATGTATTATTAATATAATCTAATAATATAAGTATAATATAATGAATAAGATAAATATAATCATAAAGTCTTTGTTAGACATATAAGGTTTCTCTAGATAGTAGACAACAGTTACCTGCTACCTCAGTGGTTACCTTCCTCCATAGCTTGGATCTAGATAGCATCTTTGCCTTGACTTTTACCTGTAAAAACAGAGGAAATCTACACATCAAGAGTTCTTTTCCAGTCATGTTTGCATGGGGAGTGGGTTAGGGTCTGGAGGAAGAGAGTAGGGCCACGGGCAATCTTCTGTGTTCAGCTCCTTGCTCAATATCTGCTTCAGAAATGCCCACCAGCAGCACTGGAGCCAGAAAGTGAATCTAAGAGTGGCCCAAGGAGTAATCCTTGTATAATTAATACCATGCTTGAAGTAATGAGCTCTCTGTTTTTCAGTATTTATATAGAACTACAGGTGCTTTTATTTGTTTTAAAACATGAATAGTGATTTTTCTCCCCTTTTATTTGACACAGGAAACCAAAATAGACTGTGTCCGAGTGGCCACAAAAGGTAGGTTGAAACTGTAGGGTGCTCTTGCACTTTTTGTCCTTTAAAATTTCTTGAAATGTTAACTTCAATGAAATAAGTGTGTGGTGCGTGTGTGTGTGTGTGTGTGCATGCGCATGTGCGTGCATGGACCAGGATCTTATGGCAGTTAACACTGGCTGACTGTATTTCATAAGGATACTTTTTGAAGTGGGAAATCATATTATTGAAGAATTCCAAGTAGCTTTCAATGGTCCTTTTTAAATATTCTTTTCAAATAAAATTAATTTTTATATGATCTCAGTATACATTTTTTAAACCATAGTACCATACATAGTAGTACTCTATCTTGTGACTCTTATATGCAAAGTAGCAAAAGAATGCTACTTTCAGGCAATATCTAGTTGTACTAGTGTTAAAAAGTAGAGTCTGCCTGGGCTTCTTTTTCTGATGATGTGTGTCTCTCCGAATTAAGTAACCAGGTGATATTACTGTGAAACTTCCATTTCCCAAGCCCGGTTAAAAGTCTGAGGAAATCTGATCATTGATGAGATCTTGAAGTGCTTGGAGAGAACCACTGTAACCTCCCACAGAGCACCTCCCAAAGAAGAAAGTACAGATGGGTGTGCCACAAGCGCTAATAGCATCTTGTCCATCCTGCAGTGTAGGTTTTAACTAACACAAGTGGAAGTGTGTAAGAAAATGTTTGAGCACTGTAAAAGGCTACATTAAAATGAGGCATTATAAATTAGCATTTGTACGTTAATACACTCTTTCAGACCACTGTGTAACCATGAGTCAGGTGAAGTTCTGTGTGATTTTAATTTAGGAACAATGGCGACAAGACAACTCTAGGTCCGTGGCACTAGATTTAATCCGATTGCAGGTAGCAAGTTGGTGAGTTCCGTTGGCTAAAATTACCTGGTTGTTTTTGTTAACCCGCGGGCACCTAGTTTGAGTCTATCATGGCCATCCATCTGCGTTTTCACATCTGCATTTTCAAAATCTCATCAATTCTTTTTTTTTATGAGTTACATGGCTTTTTTCTTTATGACCTCAACAAAGATCTCTTGTTTTTATGTTATGTACCATGTATAAGGTACTCACCTCATTTGTATTTTGTTTTTCTTCATGGACTCATGATTCTATTTCCAACAATCTATAATAATATTAAAACACTCAATTCTTATATTGAAACTAATTAACTGCCTCTACTTATAGGAGAAAATTAATAATAAATGAAATTACAGATTTTGATGTGTTTTATAAAATGTAATACGCTGTTAACTATTAATTAGTACAGTATGTTGAAGCCCTTGAATGAGGCTTCGATGTTTTTAGAGCTCCACATCAGCACCCATATGCACACTGCTCTGTACCCTTGAGGTCTGGAAAGGTAAATCCAGTTCCACAGGTCCTAATTTATAATGCCTATGGTTAACATCACAGTTGTAACTTTAGAGTATCACTTTCATGAATATGTTGTCATTTATTTCAAGAAAATTATTGTGAGAAAGAAAACAGTTACTGCTAGTTTTAGTTTTAAGATGAAGAAAATGCATACTTCTAGCGATTAGTTAATTGACCGAGGTCAGTCAGTTTATAATCTGTGGCTTAAGGCTTGATCCAAATCCTACCCCCAAGGTTTTACCCAGCAGACACTAGCCCGTGTTTGTATTACACTGTATCAATATCCATCCTCTCTTTGTTAGAGTTGAGTCACTGCTCAATTTACTCTGAAAACAATGAAATATTTGTCATTGTGTTCATCTACATAGTTAGATAATTATATAGATAGCAGAGTAGTATATATGGAAATTGACGTTTGCTATTTTCACAATATTGAATTACATATGATTTGGATCATTTTCTTCTATCAGCTAGATTTAATCAATATTGTAATTTGTCTTTCAGTTCAACAAAGGATGATTAGGCAATCAGATGACCTGATTGACTAAATATCCCCACTCATATTTTCTGAGTCATTTGAAAACATTTATACAGCAAACTCTATCCAGAAACCTCTTTTGGGGAAAGAGAAAAACAAAATGTTATATTTATTAAATAGCAATGTTATTTCTATTTATAACATCATTATACAAGAGGAAACATTGGAAGATAGTCTCCTTCACTCTTTTATACTGTTTTTTTTTAAGTTCTGCATGTACAGATTCAGCAACCCTCCTTTACAGTACAGTATAATATTTCACCATCTTTATAATCAAATTTCCTTTTTTCCATATTAAAAATTATTTAATAAAACACAAGATTTACTTTTAAACAATATGGGAAGCCATTCCATTTTGACTAGTCAAAACAAAATAGGCAAATCTAATAACTTTAGTGGTACCATATAGTGAAGATGTTTGAAACTTAAGAGTTAAAACATCCTGTTTTTGTGCCACATATTGCTGACAGTGCGGTGGCTTAATTGAATTTTCAGATACTAAACCACTTCCTAAGCAGTATTTTGAATTTACAAAGATTTCAAAGTTCCATGTGAAACAACGGTTCACAAGTATCCTTTATAGAAAAAAGTATGGAGGTGGATTTGTTTTCACAAGGAGCTAGTTTGTAATTTCAAGTACAGGTATGTCTCTTAAAAATGTATTTCATACTCTTTATATATTTAAAGTTGTGATTATCATTCCAAGAGTATATTTTGACACTAACCATCTTAAATATAAAGCCTGTTAAAAATTAGACCCAAAGAAAAACCTAAGTCATGGTTATCTATCTTCATATGTATAGGGAACTGACTATATTTTTACTTAACACCCCCTTAACTTACATGTCTAGATTCCCCAAATTGGTAGTTGCTAGAGTTGAGACTCTTTATATGCCAGTTTTGGAAGAATCTGTTGATGCAATTCTAAACTGACAGAATACATTTAAAAACCAAAATCTGTCTTGTTAACAAATTAGATTTCTTGTATTTTCAAGTTTTATTTATTCTGATTGATATAAAAAGCAGTGTAAATTTTATACTTTACATCAATCGTCTATAAAATAATCCTTTTTATAACATACGCCCGCTGTTTATCCTTATCAATATAGTCACTTGGGGACTTTCTAGTTATTCAATCATTTTAATATATATTTGAGTGCCTGCTATATGTTAGGCATAACGTAATCTGTGAAATAAAGATACATAAAAATATTATCCACTAAATTCTAAGGATTTTGAATTCATAAAAATTTGGGGGAACTTTTTGTTGTTTCTTTATTTGTAGTGTATGGAAACTAGGATCATATATGTGAACTTGATCTTTTATTTGTTCCTTTCTTTGCTATGATTTGGCTAACAGCTGTATAAGCTAGAGATCAAAACAAAAACTTCTTGAAAACATATGCTAAATTATTTCTAGAAATATTGTAAAATTCAGACTATAAACCTTAAACAAAGAGAAAGCAAACCATTATTCTAATGTCATATTTTAAGATGGATTTTCTATGCAAAAGCGCTATACTGATTTAAGTTTAGTGTTTCATTTAACTTACATTTATTCTGGGGTAACAATGCTTAGCTTAAAGACCTTCAGGAAACTTTGAAGGATTTTCTGTTGTTCTGATACAATTTCTAACTATATTCAGAAATGTGAATGTTTCTTTTTTTAATCACTAGGCTCTTTGAGAAGTTTCTTTAGACTATTTCTTTGTTCACTGTTTTGTTCCAGAAAAAAATATCATCCTTTCTGGGCCATAGTGCTACAGAATGAAAGTACACTGACAAAAGAACTGAAAAGAATGTGTGTTGAAATGTAAAGCTAATTAAGATTTGTTTTAATTACTCATATTCAAAACACAAGAAAGTAAATTATATATTAAGGCCATTCATATATGCTAATTTGCAATAATTTAGCTATGGATTTAGAAAAATCATAAATATGATAGACATTTGTCATTCTTATTTTTTTGATCTGAAATAGTCTTTATAATGTTTGTCATGGTTACCTAAGGCCCCTGAGAAGTTCTTTAGGAAAGGAAACCAGTTTAATTTTGTTCAGCCATGTATTTTCCAAAATTATTTGACCTAAACTCATTTTTCAAGGTACACTGGAGTCATGCAAAGCACACTTTGGTATATGCTGGTTCACCCAATTTCAAAGGCCCCTCTATATACAACTGAGGAGGTACTTTGGAAATTTGACCTACTCTTGAAATTTTCTACTCTTCCATTCATGTCTTAGTATCTGATGGAGTCCTAAATTTATCAGCACAAAATATTATCTGCAAAGAATAGGGTTAGAATTTCTGATGTTATTTTGTCATATTTAACAATATTGCTTTCATGATTCTACTGCCATTTTAAAGCATAGGGCAACCAGTTTTTACACAGATGGAAGATATTGAATACATCAGTCTCTGTAAGCGAGATGATCCCTGTCATTTCAACCAAGAACAACCATTGATGATGAGTAGGCAAATGAGTATGGTGGCGTTCCAATAAAATTTTATTTGCAAAAACAGGCAGTGAGCCAGTTGACCTCTGTTTTAAAGTAATTTTTAACACGTTGAAGTTTTTTTTTTCCTTGTAGCTGAAATTACTAGTCACAAATGAATACTTTACAAGGCAGAACATAGAGATCATATAAAAATCCTTCCATACAAAAATCCTTTGAAATATACTTTTTCCATGAGATTTTGCACCTCAGGTTACAGCGCCTTCCTTCCAGTTGTGAACGCATGGCTGCCCAACTTAACTATTTTCAAGGAACTTTTTTTTTCAATGTTTATCTTTTTTGGGCAGTGGCTAAATCCTCTGTTTTTCAATAAGAAAATAAGGGTTTTCTGAAAAGTAGAGCAGGTAAGATTTTTCTCTAAGTGATGGAAAGGCCCACGGGCTGAATAGAAGTAATGTATGACCAGATACATATCTTATCAACTTGGAATGGTATCAAATTTGTAACTCATTTTAGAGGTTCTGTTTTACTTTTACAATTAATTATATCAGTATGCAAACTTATACTGTGTCACATCAAGGAAATTATCTTTGTAATACCTTGGATCTCTCTAATCTCTGACCAAACTGTTAGCTTATACATCTCACTTAGCAAAACTAGTTTTCATTAATAATATGTGGGAGACAATTATTCCATTTTTAAACCCAGTCGCTGCAGTTGTCTAGTTAGAAGAAGCTACTGTTTAAACAGTGCAGAGGGATATTTCAAAATATTATGCAGCAGGAGTTTTGGGTTTAATCGTCTGCAGATGGTAGATGATCTATTTTCCTTACTCGCTGCCACATTTCTAACAGCACCCAGGCTGTTCCATATGAATTAGTAATCTTGTATGTAAGCCGGTCCTTAATTTTCCAATATTTTTCCTTTGCATCATTTTCCAGCTGTATCACGTTAGAACTGATGTTTTAATTTTCTACTTTTTTTTCAATATCTGTGTGTCATAAATGTTAACCATTTAAACACAATTACTGAGTTGTACAAGTAAACCAAGAAGCCCTACTGGTCCACTTTATGAATTTTAACCGTTTGTTTGGGCACATGTTAGCCATGACAGTGATTGCAAAGGCAGCCATTAGGGTTTTTTACTATTTTAACCAGAGATCATGTTTTTAATTCCCTTGGTGTTATAAGATATGGTCCCTAAGTGGAAATGCACTACATGAAACTTAGTTACCAGAGATATATTTTCCTAACAAAAATGTTTTTCGTAAAAGAGGGTAATATTCTTCACAAAGGTGAATTTTAGCAGGAAAATATTTTGACTTAAGCAGCAAAAATTTAAATGACCTAACAAATGTTAAATGACTACAGTTTGGATTATCAGAATTAGCAATGAATCTCTTTAGACTCCACTCGATAGCAGTTGGAAACACTGCTCAGTCTGAGCCTTATTTAGGACTAATACGTTTGTCTTTACCTTTTTTCTCTTCAGCTGACCCATCCAAAATCTCAGTCAAAGATTGTAACAGCGTCATAGTTAGAAATCTAACTGCCTGACAAAAAAAAAAAAAAAAAAAAAAAAAAGCTTNAAAAAAAAAAAAAAAAAAAAAAAAAAAAAGCTTGTTTAAGGAAAAAGAATTTAGAAAATTCAACACCTTGCTAGAGTTTTTTTCTTTTTTCCTTCTCTTTTTGTTATTGTTGGAACAAAGTTGAGACGATGTGATATACTGATCGAGATTCTCCTTGCTAGTCTAGCTTCAGTCTGGCTTTTTCTTCCCTCATGCATGCTGACCTGGGAATCTTCCTTTGCCATAGCTGCGATAATCGTGACTCAGCTTACAACACCTTACATTCGCATCGCCCCTGCCGCAGGCGACGACCAGCTGACAGGTCAGATGTTCAAGTATAGATGAGTCATCTTGCCCATTTCCTGCTCATTTTTCTCAGCTTTGTTTCCCCTCTACATTTCCTCCTTCGCTTAAGGCTTGCTTACAATGTCTCAGCCTCTTGGTACAGACCTGTGCCCGCATTTTAAATTAAGTGATGTGCTTGGCCTCTTCTCTGTGCACATTATTCCATGCATTAAGCACAACTCCACTGCATGTCTTCATTGTGTGTTTGTCTGTTTGGTATGTTCCTTTCTAGCCTAATGTTATGTAGAATGAAATTTGCTGAACTTGTTAGAGCAATGACATCAAACGAGATTTCAGTCAAAATACATAAAGATGCATTCCCAGTTATCCAAATTAATCTAAAAAAGGGTTGCAATTTGAGGGTGAGAGACTTATTATTCCTGTAGGGTTCTAGTTTGCACATAAGCTTAGCCATACACAGTCTTGCCTGCCAATGTTATTAAATGAAGTCACCCAAAGCTGTGTGGGGTGATGTTCAAACAGCTTTTCATGTACATACAACTGGAGCAGAGCTGACTGCATTTTATATAGATCCTTGTTTCAAAGCCAAGTGTTTATATAAAGCAGTGGCGCATCTGCAAGTCAAATGCATTGAATAATTTAGGAAAGTTTTTTAAAAATTAAATGACTTCGAGTCATGGAGCTGAACTGCATACTTCTTTAAACCAAGAGAAATTAACTTGTCCATTCATAGTACCTATCAAGATTCACGGACATCTGTATCAAAGAGTCCAGTAAGTTACGTACGTAGGTCGAAGGTGAGTGGTTAAAGAACCCTAGAAGGCAAACTTTGTCCTACAACAAAAGCAAGTCAGTGTCAAGATGTCTAATATAATTCTGGGGGTAGAAATCAAATTCTGGTTTCAGAAAGATCATTGATATCGCAGTTTATTGCATATAGTGTAGGCATGATTAAAGATGAATAAGAAACATATGATTGCTTTCCATAGAATTTCCACTCCAGCAATTACTTTGTGTATATGAAACTAAGGAATATATCCTCACATTTAAGAAAAGAAAATAAAGCATAATTCATAGTAAGAATTCATAAATGTTTTGGTTCTTGGTGAGCTTATTATTTGAAAAATAAGGCAACCGAGACTTAGGAAAATTGTAGACTACTTTATATAAGGTGAAGAAATCAAGGATAATTCTGCTTTTTCTTCACCAGAATTCTATATGTATTTTTAGTTCTCTCAGGCTTAAAAGTTATAAACATATTATTAACAATCCTGTTTTTCGCTTGCTTTCAAGTTTCTTTTAAGCTTATTTATTCTACTTGTTATGGACTCTTTCTTATCCTGAACTTCTGAAGTTTTCTTCCCATGGTTGAAGTACTTAAGGGATTGTGCCTTTTTTAACATAAACCTTCCCCTCTAAAACCTTCCACTGTAAGGACCGCCCCTTGACCTGTTTTCAGATTAGGTGTCCTTCTTCTGAGTCATCTGGGATCCTTCAGCAAGTCTGACCCACATTATTTCTTTGCTGGCAACAGTCTTGTTAGCAAATCATTAAAAGTGGTTTAGTCCTGCTGTCATAAAATGAATACCTATGGGAAATATAAAGAGTCCCTTACTCAGACTATATCTCTATAACCAGCTACCTTCAAGTTAAGCATGCTGTTCACTCTGCATGAAGAAAGTAAAACTTTGTAATACAGCTTTCTCTCTAAAAGTTGCATGATTAAAAGATACCTTGTAAGTCAGCCTCCTTCTGCCATTCTTGTAGGGCAGTAGGTGATCTCCATTATCTACTTTGGTTTTTGGGAATTAAAATGATGGAATGTTAGAACAAGCCTCGAAAACCAGTAAAAAATTACTTGTCTCTTTTTCAGTATTTACTGCTGATTCGGTGGTGGTTATCTCACCCAGAAAAATTCAAACTCAAGTGATTTTTCTTTTGCATTTTCTGTTTGCATCAGCAATCAATGTTGATAGCAGAAACACTTTTAAAAATAGAATTGTTAGGGGGAAAGACCCTCCTGAATGGATTACACAGATAGATTATGGACTTCGACCCCCATTTTAGACCTACAAGGTCCAAGGACTACAAATCCCATAAGGTCATTATCGAAGAGCGGATCACTGGGACTTGAGGGTGGAGTTGAGCAGCCAGGCTGAATATAAAAGCAGACACGTGGGCCTTAGGGGGTCCTTTTTCCTTGGGAGTCAGCTCTCAGCACACCATTGAGTTCCAGCTCCAAGGAACTGGTAGGATATTTACAAATCTGTATCCCTCTCTTCCCCTTGTGTTATTCACTACGCTATTTCTCCTTCCCTTGTAAATAAAACCCTTTATTAACCTTTGTTGTGTGTGCCTGCAGTTGGGGCATTATAAGTGCCGTTCGAGCGTGCGGGTGCGGACCCAGTCAGGCAAACCCATTTTAGATTAGGGTTGCCCTGTAACAGATTGCGTCATACTGAATGTTTCAAATTTAATTCATTTGATTACTCATTTGCCATTTATTGAGCACCTTCTGTGTACAAGGTAAAAGATATACTAACTCTCATAAAGAGCTTTATTGGTATGGTTGCCCACACTCCTGGCATCAGGTATATTTGCTTAAGTAATATCAGAACCTACATATACACACGTACTTATGAATGAAGAATGATTGTCTTATCAGTTAAGACTGCAGTTTTGAAACTAATGGGGTGAAGGAACATGCTAGTCCTGGATCTCTCTCTCCATGTTAAGCAGCTTAGGAAATGGTAAATAGGATTGATTTGAATATTTCACACCTGTGACCTAGTCAACAGTTGTAGTTGTATTTACCATATCAGTGAGACCCTTCTAGAAGACAACAGGAGCTATATGAGGAATACAGTCTCAAGTGTCTTCAGCTTTTTTTTTGTCTGATCCTTTTAGTTTTAATTGTGCTGACCTTCTGCACCTACACATGTATACTAGGCTAAACTTAGCTAGAAAACTTTGATAGGATAGTGAATCTTCTGCGGAATAATCCCTTTTGCCCTAAAATGCTGTAGATACTGTTAGGTTTGCCTTGCTATGGATAGGACCGCCCTCTCCTATCTAACACCAAAGAAAACAACTTCCCTGTTGAGCAGGAGACTGTGCCAGACTCACAAAAAAGTGCTCATAAATACTGACTGATTTAGTTCTCGTGAATGGCCCAAATATCAAAAGAGTTGCAAAGAAGTTCCACCTGAAGAATAGCGTGTCTGATAGGAGTCCTGCCATTGCCCTAGGAACCTTGTTTTAAGCATCTTGTTCTCAAGCAACAATAAGGAATACACATTACCCACTATATACTCATCTGGAAACCGTCAGTTTAAATAAAAAGGTTTAGAAATTATACTACCCGGCCTCCCTGGTGGCGTAAGGGGTTGAGCGTTGCACTGTGGAGCTTCCACAGCTACTGCAGCGCAAGTTTGATCCCCAGCCAGGGACATGACCCACATGCACAGCAGACCTCTCCTGTCTCGCCTGCTGCTCCCCTCAGCAGTGTGTTTCTGGCCATCTTCCTGCTCACCTCTCTGTCTCTGGTGAAGCTTCTCACCCCCGGGCCTCTGGCCTGTACCCCCATACCTGTATGCATAAAAATATAAAATCTTTAAAAAATATAAATTATACTACCCTTACTACTGATGGACTAAGATGTCCTCTGATAAGATAGCCTCTGCTGATCTAATTCTTCATTTTTATAAAGAAGTTCTAGTTTCTATACACCGAACTGAATTCATATATGAATGTGTTGCAAACCACAGTTTTTAAAAAACTTTACTAAGCACAAGACTTAGGATATTGTGAAAGAGAACGGAATATATAATTGGAATAAATATCCTGTCTACCTCAAAACTCCGAGTCCACCCAAAGAAAGTTCTAAAAACTGACATGGTTCTGGTTCTTGTTCCCTTTATTTGTGATTGTCTATAATATAGAACTGTTTCGGGAGGAAAGTTTAAATCTGTACACACATACCAGAAATTTCTCTTTAAGAATATATACTTAATTTTATAAATATGTCTAGGCTATTTACTTTATACTAAGATATTTCTGCTAATTATCCAGCTGACTCTGAGATGCAGAAGAATGTTTTCCTTAAACAAACACTATATCATCCATTTTGGTGAACCATACATCTAATATGATAAGATCTCTATCCTAGAGTATTTATAAACAAAGTGACTTCTGGGATTCAAGGGAAAATCAGATATATATTAAAGCAAGTAGAGGTCCCTATTATATATATTTAATACTTAAAAAAATAGGGAACTAGCCAATAATTATCCCACAAAGTTTCAAGTTCTGAAAAAGATACACATGGCACATGTCTGTATTGTCAAAGATAAACACAGCTGGACATTAGTTACAACAGTGAAAAAAGATTTTACTCTGTAACTGTGGGCAGTAGTATTGCTAAGCCCCATTCCGATTAGGGCAGAGGTCACTGGGAGTCTGCAAGAGAGAATAAGGGAGTAGGAAGTGAAGTGAGCAGAGGGAGCGAAAAACTTCAGAAAGCTGGGGGGAGTTTGGTCCATGTGACCAGACTACCACCTGAGTTTGCTAATGGTGCTTACAGATGTTCGGATATTCCCCTCCCACAGAGCTAGAATTTGGTCCAGAGAGAATCTTTTCAGTGTATAGTCAAGACAGTTATTAAATAAATAGCAGGGAATTTACATTCCTTCTTAATTGTCACAAATAAAAGAGATATTTTTGTTTTTAATACAAAATACAAAACATAAGGCCTCCTTGGTAGCACAGCGAGTTGAGTGCCGCACTGCGAAGCATCCATGGCACAGCAGCTGGAGTTTGATCTCTGGCCAGGGAGGGGACCCACATGGCACAGCAGACCTCTCCTGCCTCTCCCACTCCTCCCTCAGCAGTGTGTTTCAGTCAGTCTGCCGGTTCTGCTCCCCACTCTGTCTCTGGTGAATCCTCTCACCTCCCTTGCCTCTGGCCTGTACCCCAGCTCTTCTGTGCATAAATAAATAAATCTTAAAAAAATATATATATAAAACATAGAAGTCATTGAACTAAAGCTCCACTGAGGAAGATAAACCACTCCAGTACTTAAGGAAAATCTTCTGTGTTCCAGAGTCAAGCTAGAGACTTCACACACACTACTTCAGCTCACTCCTCACAACAGCCACCTGAGAAGAAGCATTATTTTTTACAGTCGAGAAAAGAAGTTCAAAGGAGTTAGACTCACCTTCATAGGCCCCAAAGGTCAAATATCCAGTCAAGTGAGGGACCTAAATTTTTCTGGGCTTTGTGGTTCCAGCCCTGTGGTCCTTCCAGCTCAGCTCTGTCTGATCACCCCCTTTCACCCTGGATGTGTCCTCCCCTCCTTTCCAGGCCTCACTTGCTTCCTGCCCAGTCCTGACACACAACCGACCCTTTCAGTTGAGTTCTCACTAACCCCTCTGGCTCCTTGCTGTCCTGATCCCCAACCCTAAGAATATTGTACCTGCTTTCTTGGCTCCTGTTTCCATACTTCCAAATGTTGCTAGATAAAGGCAGAAATGGGCAGAGTAATTCTGCTAGTTTTATGTTTTGTCACCAGCCCCACCTTGGCCTTTTCTGCTGGCCAGTGAATGTCTCCTGCTTGTGTGGTGGTAGACCACTGCCCTCTGCCCCCCACCCATGCCCAGCTGCTGTCTCTGCCTGGAGCCCTACTATGTGGTGGCCAGGCCTCCCCTTCCATGAGGCACCTCTCCTCTCGGCAGGCAGCACTTTTCCAACCTTGACACATCAGGCTTTCCTTGTGCCCCTGCTGATCCCAGCCATTGGGTCACAGAGAAGGACACCTTTTCCTTAGGAACAGAAACCATACAACCTGTCGACACAGTCCAAGGCAACATCTGAGACTCTTAGTGATGGTTGGTCTGTCAAATATCAAGTTTAAGTACACCCTGAAGCCTTAATACCATCATTCCAGAACCCAAGTATGTCCTGCTATCTTCACAAAGAGTGAAACAAAATGCTAGATACAATATGGCCAACTCATTGACTTTTAGCAGTAGGCAGGGCTAAAACTTAGCAGAGAGGCTAAATTAGGGCCTACATTTGATGGTTTTTTGGGGGTGGGAGGTGTGGAAAGGAGTAGGAGATACAGAGAGAAAGGCGGGGCTCTCAAATCCTTATTTCACAAATGCTCATTAATTACTTGGCATTCCACAGGCCCACTGCCTCCTCCTCCTAAAGGTGAAAGTTCTAAGTGTTGGTGCACTGGTCCTCAAACTATTCTGTGCAGTTCTATTGAAAAACCTTAGGTTCCTTTTCACATAAGACCTGTGGGTCAGGCATTAGCTTCAGTTAGAACATTATGGTAGCATGGCAGGTGAGAGCAGGGACTCTAGAACTGAACTGCTCAGGGTTGAATCCCAGCTGTATCTGTCATCAACAAGTCACTTCAGGCAAGTGACTTCACATATCTGACCCTTAACTTGCTCATGTGTGAAATAGGAATCATAGTTTTACCTATGCATACAGTTGCCGCCAGGATGAAATAAAATACTTAATAAACCTTAGTAAATGTTAGTTATTGTTTCTCTACGTCAGCACATTTTTTTTTTATTGTGAGAAGAATGCAGATTCTTACATTTCTATATTGACTCATGGACCTTTTATTTCCTGAGTACCTACTAGGTGTTAGGCCTTTAGGATAGCTCGGTAAACCAAACTTATAAAAACTCAGATATACTAGAAATGGTTACCCCATGTCTACACTAACTTCACCCAGGCTCTGAATCTACTATGCCTTTCTCTCTATGTATGTAAAAATACACTAGTAGAGCTTTTTCACTACCATCTGCAGTTTCTTTGATCACTTATTATGCTATAATTCCCTTCAAGGCAATACCAACCTAAGTCGTCTTCACCCATGCCCTTGTTAATGGACGTTCAGATTTTCACCAGTATTTTTTTTTTTTTTTTTTCATTTAAGAAGCACAGCAGCCAACTGAAATCGATAGTGTTCTAGATCAGTAATTGTTGTTGTTACTTTCATTTGGCAATTCCCAAATATTGTTCAAAAGATTAATTTGGATTTTTTACATTGAGACTTGAGAAGATTTCTTTCTTCCAGGTTACAGCAGTTCACCCTTCCACCAAGTGTCTGTTGTGGGTTCTTTTCCCCATAGTTCCACCTGTTACAACCTGGTGTTTCCCGTATGATGGGTGAAAAATGGTATCCCAGTGACTTCCTGAAGATGGTATTTTTGCAAATATTGATCATTTGCATTTTTTTCCTTATCTGTTCATACTTCCTACTTGTCAGTCACTTTCTTTTGACTTTGTTTTTGTGTCTTCTGGTATACAACTTTATTACTCTTGCTACTTTACTTGCCACTTAGTAGCTGGACAGACTATTTGAAAATTGAAGTCTGGCCTCATTGCTCCTCCTAACCCTACAATTGCTTCCTAGTGCGTGTAGGAGCAGTGCCGCGCTGTGACTGCAGCATCCGGGCCTGGCCCAGCCTCTGCCTGCCTCTCCTGGCTTTCGCTGCTGTTCCTTCTGCTTCTGCTTCTCCAGGACACCAAGGTGGATCCTTCACCAGATGCTTACATTTGCTGTTCCTTCTGACTGAAATCTCTTTCCCCCCATATTTACATGCCTAGTTCTTCTCAACATCTAGGATTCTGCATAAAGGGCATTTCAGAGAGGCTGAACTAGACCCTGAGTGCAGGGCCCGGTCATCCCGCAGCCACTGTCCAGTCCATTGCTCTGCCTCTTTTGGATGACTTTGTGTCTCCCTCCTAAATGTGGTGGGAGGAACTTTGTCTCCTTTGTTCCCAAATCACCCCAAAGGCACCTAGCAGCTGTTCCAAATTATTTACTAGTGACTGAACATGACCTTTCTTGTTAATTTTATCCTAGGTATTTTATTACTTTCATCACAATTGTAAGTAAATAGGAATCTTTTGAAATTGGTTTATTTTGCCTACTTTTGATTGATTTTACGTTTCTGAGCTGCAAAAGTCTCTGCTTATTACTGTGCTTATATTTTAATACAGTAGACCTTGCCATTGCATATAAAGTGGACCCTATTTTTAAAATAGGGACCCACAATTTCAATTAACCATTTTCTGTGGCTAGAATTATAAGAAAGGTTTAACTTTCATTTACTCAACTTAATTTAAACTTAGTGTTTTGCCCACTCACATCAACATTATCTTTTATTCCTACTCCTCAGTATGTCTACTCTTCTGCTTTCCCTATCAGAGCCAACCAGTGCATCCTTGCCTCTTTTTATGAGCTGCAAGCTGTGACAGATAAATTCAGAGAACATCATTTGTCCTACTGTGGACTCAGTGTTTTCTTTTTGTAATATACAGACATAACTGAACTCAGTCCTTAGCCATGCATTGAGTAGCTTGCTCACTGGATATGGCTTGAATATAGTAGGATCTGTTTGCTGAACTTTAGCTCAGTCACTGTCAGGAATAACAGGTGCAAAGGCCATGTGGTGGGAAATAGCATGACTCATTATTGCCAGAGAGCAGAGAATAAGAAGGGTATGTGATAAATAGTAAGGATGAACAATGCAAGCAGACAGAAGTCACTGTGGTTCTGTAAATTACATTAAAAACCTTGGTTTAGATCTCAGGAGCAGCAGGAAGTAATTGAAGTATTATCAGGAATAGAAGGTAGTTTCCAGTTTTCCTTGTACATTCCAGCCATACTGGAAACTTTGGAAGAGAGAGCAAGTAGCCAAAAGTTGCACAACATGGTCCTTTGCTTATAAATTCTGAGTGAAATTATCTGTTTTTGGAGTTAAACTTGCTGCCTTATATTCTAGTTTTCTTCTAAAGCAAGTGAAGGGTGAAAATCAAAATGTCACAATTGGTCTCTATCAAAGGTAGTTAATAAACAGCCTTATGTGTCTAGTAAAGAGAGACACATAAAAAAAAATCTAAGAAATGGAATATATTTGCCAGCTTAGGATGAGTGTCTATTAATAGAGGAGCTAAATGCTAGAAAATGAGTACAGTCTGAATAACCAGTTCTGGCTCGTAGACAAAATGTAATCATTATGGAAGAGTATATTATAGGGGATTTAATGGACAGGTTCAAACATGTCAAATACTTTGAGTACCTCTGAGATGGAATGGTTTCATTCAAACTCTTGCCTGTGATACCACTTTATCAAAGAGCCATTTACTAGAGCATACATATGAATCAAAACTGATGGAAAACATAAAGATTAATAAAACTCAATAATATTTGAATGTATGGGCGCTAAATAAAATCTCCCTATGGTTAGTTTCAGTCAGTTATATTTTACTCTCTCCAGATTTTAGTCATTAAATCTATAGCATGTGTATAAGAGAATATTAGTTATTGTGTCTGTATTAAAATATTAGATATATTTTCACTATCTCTATACTTTCCACAACTCATTCAGTATTTGCCACTTGAAAGACACCCAGAGACCAGCTTTAAAATTTCCAATGGAATGAATTCAGTTTTCAAAGATCAAATTGCCTTCAAGGTGTGAACTGATTTCCACACCGTTTTTTGTTTTTTTTTTTAATAACATCCCTATGACAGAGGCGTTTCCAATTAGGATCACTGTCACAAGTGAACTCCAGACCACCAGAGTGTCCCATAGACCACCATGCTCCCCTCCCATCAGACATTCTTAGGGTAAGCGTACCATTCAGTTCTGATGGAGTAAAAGTCACAGCTTTTCACATATACCTGAAGTGTGGGATCCTGTAACTCTAAGACATAGACTGTGTTATAAACCAATGTTTTATCAATAAAAAATATTATTAAAAATATGTTACAACTTTTCAGTCCCTGAAATACTGAGCTTTGAGGAGCTATGGTCTACATTGCTCAAGCATTTTTGTTGTCTGTACTGCAGGAGGGAAGAAGTCACACCTTCATTCTTTACATGAAGATCTTATCTCCTTGGAGAGTGTGGTGTGTTATTAGCTCTGTGTTAGGAGATGAGAATTATTCAGGCAGCTCTCCTGCCCACCTGCAACTATGTAGGTGTCTGTCTCTTTCTGCTTTTCCTAATAAACCTGTCCTTTTAAAATGTGTGTGTGTGTGTGTGTGTGTGTGGTGGGGGGAGGAATGAGAATTCAAAATAATGTAACATGCTCTTCAATATAAAGGAACTTCTCTTTATGATCTTGGTTGAGTGGGTAATTAAATAAGTTTATATATATTATATATCCATTTTTACTCTAAAACAGCATTTATATGATGAGTCATTTTTAGTGTCGAGAGCTTTGATTTGACTTTTCAAAAGAATTTTGGGTAAAAATTAAGGGAAGAAAATGATTCCTTTAGCATTCCTTATTTATATAAATGGCCAAACTTCATTTACACTAATAATCAATTTATTAGAAATAGTGGCAAAATTAGAACTACTATTTCCCAACTATTTAAGTATCTTGTTTTTTTGTCCAATGCAGCATCATATCAGATTGGATAATTAACAATATATATACCCTACCTTGAACATGAAAAATTAAAGAGTAGGAAGCGGTACCAATGCATGTATTTTGATCACAGAGGCAAATAGAAAGTTAGTTTAAGAACAATTTGGTTGGAATTTCACCATCTCTTATAAAGATTACTTGAGGATTCTAAAATTTCCTTTTCAGTTACAAAGAATGTAAAGTGAGAGGGAATTTTTATTCTTTCTGCAACACCAGCTGAATGCATTTTAATGGGCTGTAGTGTCACTGGTGATTTATTGCCCTTTTTCTTTCCTTTATGTGTTATATTTGTCATTTTGCTATGGCAGTTTCATCTATAAAACAGTATAGTTACAAGAAAATGGTGAGAGGATACAGGACTGCCAGGGGAGAGTCTGTTCCTTTTCCCTTGTCATTTGGGGGAAGGAAATACTGAGTCAAATGTCACGCATTTGGCATCAGAAATAATATATTTTTTAAAATGTATATTGCACTAAAAAGTGTTGTTTTCCTTTGTTCTACATAAACTTAAGAATTTCTGTGTAAAAGGTTTTTAATATATAGGAACAATTTAATTTTTCACTATCCTTTTGATCTTGAGACTCGATACCTTCTTTTGAACTGCCTTTTGTATGTTCAAGCCAAATGGAACTTTCTGGCTTGAATACCACAACATTTTACATTTTAGAAAATCTGCCTTTAATTTCAATATTAATCTGATGTATTCATTGCACATATCCAAAAGGGATGCTGAAAATG
The DNA here is from genome assembly GCA_019455555.1 of Galemys pyrenaicus. Lineage (NCBI taxonomy): Eukaryota > Metazoa > Chordata > Mammalia > Eulipotyphla > Talpidae > Galemys > Galemys pyrenaicus. The sequence continues at coordinate 5,204,936 of JAGFMF010011493.1, forward strand.
TTTTGAGCTCACAATAAACTGAAACACTGGCAAAAAATATATAAAATACAGTGAAAAGGAAAGTGTCCACAGTAAAAACTAGTTTTATTGATATATTGATGAGTTAAGCTCTTCTTGCTTTGTATATAACATGTTATAAAAATATACACTTCAATCTTATAGTGAAATTAAATTATTTTTTGATGTTAGTGAACATGGAGAAATACCAGATAATTTTAAAATATTTATCAAAAACAGTGTTTTCTCTGTTCTATTAGGTCTCTCTTTACCAGACATATAAAGCTGTTCTTTAACTACCTTTGATAGAGACCATTTGTGACATTTTGATTTTCATCCTTTCACTTGCTTTAGAAAAAATGTTACCACAATTTAGAGTATAAGGCAGCAAGATTAATTCCAAAAGCAGTGACTTTCATTCAGAATTTATAGGCAAAGCACCATATTGTGCAGCTGTTTGATTAAATTTGATTCACTTTGAGCTACTCTCCCTTGTAAATAGGTAGTTATGAAATACTTAGTATTTGTGAGGTGTTTTTTTTTTAGTTTTTTACTTTTTGAGTTTTTACGGGTGTGCCCCAATTTAATCAGAATGAGGAGGATCTTAGCACAGCAGGATGTAGAGGAGTCAGCAGATCAAGAAAATACCAAGGATAGATCTAGAATAAACGAGACTCCTTTTGGAAGAAAAGAATTCTTATTCTAAATATTGCACTGGCCCTGTGAAGGAACCAAGGGCGAGTCAGGACTGGCAGGTCCTCACCACACAAGCGCTTCATTGCATTTGCCTTTCGACAGCACCAGAGCCAACACTTGTCCATCAGTGGCTCCACTGGGCTGCGAGGGGGACCCAGACTCTTTAAATATTGACTTCTAAACTGTATCATGTTAAAATTACAAACACACAACTTTAAGAATTCTAATGGTCATTTTTAATGTGAGAAGATCCTGGATATGCCTTTTAAATGTCTGACTTATCCTCAAGCCCTGGCTCTTCTAACTTAGCTACCAGGTATTTTTAATCAAGTAATCTTATTTTCTTTGAAAGGTAGTCTATAGGGAAAGGGCCACTGTCCTTCATGGAACTAGTCTACCTATGTCCCTATCTTATATGCTTGTCAAAGTGGAATCCAGGTCTCAGGCAGGGACTATATCACTTTCCTTGATGTCAGATCATTGGAAACATTATTTTGATTAATAAGCCATGTACCATGGAGTAAATGCAACATTTGCATGCTTGTTGTAAAAAGATCAAAAAACAGACTTCAAAGAAATTGCAAGCCATGGCGAACCAGTTAGGTTGAGCCACAGCTCTGCACAGCTCCTGACAAGAGCTGAACTGTCCTTTCAGACGTGGGTGGGAAAGTATGAACGCCATGCCTGCCTCAGACCAGTTCCACATTGTACTTCCATAGGCTGTTTTCCAGAGGAATTCTGCATACCAGTGTACGTAATTTGGAAAGCCTTTAACTTTCTAATTTAGAAGGTGGTGAGTTCCAGTCCTAGATGCTTGAGCATTTCTCTTAAAATTCAAAATCCTAGCTCCCATAACTATAAAACAAGAATAGCTATTTCCTCACCTCATGATGGAAGAATGATTACAAGGTATATAAACGACCTGCCGCGAGGCTGGCTCAGATTGAAGGCATAGGAATTGGCAGTTGCTAGTAACTTCTTTCAGACTTTGTGGTGTTCATATAAGAGAGGATAGTTCCATGGCCCTTTGGGCTTTCAAGAGAAGTGGGTAACTAATCCAGGCCAATGCCAGTCCCAAGTTTGAGTGCTGCAGTCCTTCAGAAAGGTTCAAACTTGAACATCTGGGAAAATGATTCCTTGATGCTGTGTAGGGTGTTATTTACATAAACACCAAGTGGGTGCCGTGGTGCACAGGGGCACCCAACATGAGAGGAACATTATTATTCTATCATATGTCAAGACCATAACGAGTTCTCCACAGATAATATTTTCCATTTGCCTGTCTCTGGGATATAAACAGCATCAGCATGACCCAGGCTATTATCTTGCTCCTGGCAATAATGGTGATGATGATAATGATAAAAAAAGTTATTGCATTTTCAAAGATAGCTACTTTATTTGAAGCAGTAATAGCCCAAAGCAGTGTCTGTCCTGCTCTGCACTCCCCTGTACCCCAGAACACTGAATAAAACGCCAGGCTCCCTTTGTTGTCCTGGTCATTGGGGTTCCTTTGTTCTTCTCTGTCCTCAGTTTAAATGTAGATACTTTTCTTTGTGTTTGGCCTTCAGTAGCATCAGTCCTCAAGAGATGAGGCATGGGCTTTCTGGAACTCCATAACAGACTATCTTACTGAGTAACTTTTTCAGACACTGGGTGTGAAGTTGGAAAAATGCAGAGCAGTTTGTATGGGAATGAGAAGCAGCACAAGTTTTCTTCAACATGTTGTTTTCATTTAGAAGAGTAAATAACTATCTCTGAGAAACAGGGTTTGAAAATAAGTCTGGCACCTGCCTTTGAGTTAATAAATGGCATCTGCTCTGCACATTTATCAGTATCTCTGATGAGTTTTCCCATTTACTCTAGTAAATATCTAAGCAATACATCATTTTAGCAATGTAATTGATGTTCAGTTTAATATGTATAATTTACTTATTGGTATTGCTAATGATGCGGTTATTAATTATGGTTTGTTATTAATTGTAAGAGTTTTTCTTGTTGGAACTCTTGTCAAAACACATTGACTTTTTTCTGGGATTTTAGCGAGGTACTGTCCTTTCAGAAGTTTAATTTGTTTTTTTTTACTCAAGATTATATGTATCTTTGTAGGAAACATGATAAACAAAATTACCTTTGTGGTGGTGTTATCAATTTGATGGGTTAGCTTTATGTCTTCAAATCATTTCTTGAGATATTGGTGTATATTTATGTATAAAAGCACATATACATGCACTCGTAAACACATCACAGTGTGTTACATATATCTTTTTTAAGGGCTTAATAAAGTGAATTTTCAGATATCTACCTGATTTTTTTCTGTGAGTGACAAGGAAGTTACAAAGTGTTTCCAAAGCAGGCCATAGGAATGATAGAATCAGTTCATTAAATTAAATTATTCTTAATAAAATCATTTTAGCATTATTGTATTGAATTTTTTCCTTTTCTGGCTTTCTAAAAAGCTCCAGATCATTGCAGTTGCCCTCCAGTAGAAATTTTGGTTCACTTAAAGACTTCAAAAATAAATTCCGCATATGATCATAAAAAATGGTCTATAGCTACTTAATCATTACAAGTATTGAATTCATAACACTTTATTCTTGACAGATACTCATTTCCTGTCTCTCTGATATGTGCCCAGTTTACTTTCTCATCATTGATAGATGTGTATTTCACTGCTTTGCTGTTGGAAATGTAACATTTTACCACTAATATTTATTCCCATGCTTTTTTCTTTCTATTTATCTCATTTTACCATTGATGAAACTCTGGTCAGTAAATTTACTAGAAAAGACTTCTCTCTGTCATCAGCATGAGAAAAGTCCCTCTGTGTGTCCTCGCTGTCTGGAGGTATGATCAGTGGAGCCGGTGTTCAGATATCGCCCATCTTTTTCAGCCTTGATGCCTACGTAAGGTCATTCAAAAGAGCCATAGATGCCTCACTTTTTAGAAATTCCCTTGCTAAACACTAAGAATCAGTGTGGAAAAAAAACCTTAAAATAGGACAGGTTATCTTACTTTCCACATCTATATTTTCCTCCTTCTTTCTTTTTATGTTCATCACTCTATGCCTGAGGACTATATTATAAATGTAAAGAAAATGGGTGCGGTGTGAGAAATATAAATGAGAGGGAAATGAGTGTAAATGAGAGAGAAAGGAAAATTAAAGTGACCTTGTGGAAGATCTTTGATTCAGCAAACATGTTCTTGCATGTGCTAAGGATATATAATAAAACATTAGGCCATGCAAGAGCCAAAAAGTAAAACTAGCTATGTCCCAAGAATTTACATTCATACATGATATATGAGATTTACCAAAATAATTGAAGATCAAAAATAGTAAGCTTTCTGTAAGAGGGGTGAAACAAGAGGCTATAGGAATTCAGTAGGAAAAATAATAACTTTCTACAATTCCATATTATATTTGTGCTACATGACCTACCTTTGTAGATGGGTAGGATTTAGACGAACAAAAAGTGAGTAAGGGAAGCTTCCATGAAATGCAGAAGGAGGAGCCGGAGTAAGGACCTGAGAAGGGGAAATATTGGCTCAGTGGAGAAAACAGAACTTTTAGTTCTATTTCCTTGGAATATCTGTGATTGAAGGGAAACAGATTGGAGAGGCATAAGATGGGGAAGGGGACTAGAGGCAGATCATGGAAGCCTTCACTGCCTTTTGAAATAAGTGTCAGAAAGCTCATTTTTGTGTTGTGTCTTGAGTGAAAAATCTTCCTGATTAGTGCTACTCATTAGGAAGTTTAATATGGGTATGTCTTCAGTACAGAAGAGACTGGTTGGGGTTTCTTCTTGGAAGTTAAGTATTAAAGTCCAGAACAGAAATAAACCAGACCATAGCAGTGGGAATGGAGAAGAGATTAAGAAAGTTTGCATCACTGACTTTAATTAGAGATTGAACAGCAAGATGGGAACTGACTTGTCCCTCATGTTACCTAAATCTTCTTCAACCCAAGGACAGAATCAATCAACCTCCTTTGTAATGTATTGATCTTATGTGCTGACAGTCAAAATATCCTTATGCACAACCAGAATTTATTTATTTGCTCTCTTATTGAGTATATACTACAGCCTAAGGATATATCTATCTAAGGCACTAAGAATATAGAGAGGGCAAGAAGCAGCTTTCCTAAGTAAAAACTTGAATTTTTGCTTCTCTTTAAGTCTACATCTTCAAAGATGTTCCACCTACATATACAGATCACACATGATCATTGTTTCTTTTCTATGCCTGCTATATGTTTTAAGATATTCATTCAGTAAAGACTTAGCAAGTGACCACTCTGTCTAGAAGTAATGACATGTGAGCAATAAATAGCCCTTACTATTTAAAAGTTCCAGTGGAAGACATTATGGGGCACCTGCTTTTCTTCTCCTTGGTGAAATAATGACTTGTATAATACCTTTTCCCTTTTGTCATAACCCTTCTTTTCTACCCTGTCAATCATCTGTCTTCCTTTTTTTATTCCTTCACAGCATCTCTACCTTGACTACATATTATACTCAGAAGGTCTCCCGCATGTCCTTCTTCTTGTACATTTCAGAATCACAGTAACTTTATTACCAAAATTTCCTTTCTGCACTTAGACCTAGGGAGTCCTTTGTACTCAGACATCTGTCTTATTATATTTCTTTCAGGACTTGATTTTCTCACTATGCTGTTCTGCACCTTTGTGTTTTCATTCTTTTGTTAGGCTCTCCTCTTTATAACTTATTAAGATTATCTTCAATTTGAATCTTGTTTCCAAAGCATTCGCAGCAATAACCGAGGATTCTGTATATTGAGGAAGGTCGTGATGTATTGACACAAGAGCTACTTCATGGTGCTGTCCTAGGAGGCCCAGGAAGTACCCCCCACTCTTCTCCTCATGACTTAGGATGAGCTACTGCCCTGGTACAGACTTTTATCTGTCATCAACATACTGACAAAAACCCTTCCTCTCTGTAGTCAAAATATAACTGACTCCCGACTGCTTCTGCTGCCTCAGTTTCTTCCTTTGTAAAATATTATTAATTACATATTATGGTGCACTATTTAATAAGTTTTATAAGATACCTGGAACATAAAGTAGGTCTTAAAAAAGACTAGTCTTCTTTTCTATCTAATTTAGTAACTTCTGGGCAGCCTGTCAATATAATTTAAATTTCTTTACAATTAAGAATATCTACCAATCTGTAACTCAGTTGCTAATTATAAAATTCAAGTTCAGTTCTACTAGTATCTCCTCTTACTTGTGTAAAAGAACATTTTAAGGTAGTGCATGAAGGAAATTAGTTAACTGATGAAGTAAGATATTAATATACCAGGAGGTCTTTTAAAAATAACTCAGTGAGGGGCCTCCCTGGTGGCACAGTGGGTTAAGCAACACACTATGAAGCAAACCGCAGCCACTACAGAACGAGTTCAATCCCTGCCTCTGGCCAGGGAGGAAACCCACATGGTGCAGCAGACCTCTCCTGCTGTGCCCGCTGCTTCCCTCAGCAGTGTACTTCAGTTGATCTGCCTGTTCTGCTCCCCACTCAGTCTTTGGTGAATCCTCTCACCTCCCTGCACTCTGACCTGTACCCCAGCCCTTGCATGCATGCATAAATAAATCTTTTTAAAATAAAAATAAAAATAACTCAGTGAAATGTTTTCTCATTTTACCATAATTGATGTAAAACTTCACAGATATTAAGGGGAAATGATTCTCGAGTTGGATTTTTCTGCATGTTGCATCGTGTTACTTGCAGATTTTTGAGTTTCACCTTAGACTTTCTATCCAAAGTCCAGTCTGAACACAGCCATGTGCATGTTTCAAAAGCTTTCCAAATTATTTTTCCCCAACTCTCTCTAGTTGGAGAACATCTGTTCTAGAATACGGTGAATGAAGAGTTGTGAGTACGTTCTTGAAGACTGAGAAATCGTCACTATATTTTTAAGTGCCACCTTTTGTGTGTGCCTCACAGGTCATATGAAAGACACATTATAATTCTGCATAAAGTTACTAGACTCTGTACATTTTTTGAACCTCAAATACTGAATCTTCTAATGAGTACCTGGAATTTACTAGCGGTAGTTATTATTTGATAAGTTAATGAATGATCAATTTTAGGCAGCAGAAAAACATATGAGGAGACTTTGCAAAAAAACTAATACTGTGTGCAGAAAACTGGTGATACTCTCCAATAGGAATGGTTTTTAAGAGCTAATTATAAACTACACCTGACCCAGGGCACAAAGTCTAGAAGAAAATGTAAGGAATAATAGATCTTTATTTTAATTCTTTCAAAATTTAATTCCAAACAAAGTGTTAGAAATGTCCATTCTTAACCTGATGTAGCCTCAAAAGCTTCCACTCCCTTTATTAATTATTCTTTATTGAAAGGCAAACACAGTTGATACCTAGTTATTCATATGTTACTTCCTCATTTTTGGACTTAACCATGATTTCAAATGCAAATAGGATAAAGCTATTTCACAGGAATATGAAAAGCTCTAAGAATCCTCTCGAGAATTTTAGCGTCCTATTAAGTGACAAGGCTTTGATAGTTCATCTTATACACAGGGTGTTGGCCACATCAATAAATGAGTAAAAAAGTAGATAGATTTCTTTTTTAGAGACAATATATGTCAAACAATGTGGCATCAATATTTGTGGAAAAATATGTTTTCAGTTATTACTTGTAAGTTGTATATATTCTACAGCCCTGCACTGGAAATTAGTGATAAAGTAAGGGTTATAAATTCAAAAGAATAATCACATTACAAACAAAACATAAAGTGTGAATATAGATTTTTCCAAGACTAATGATTAATTTTACACTCCCAGGAAGAAAACCAAAAATATTGGTGATGTTTTGCAATCACGTATAATGTTAAGGTACAACTGGAAAAACTAAACAGACTTAAGAAATTCTAAATCTCTGAATACCACGAGTTTAATGGACTCACACATCTTTGAAATGAGGCTGTTGCTAATTTTTAGGGAAAGAAAAGAGATACACCTTTCTAAAATAAAAAAAAAAAAAGAAGCAAACTAATGAGATTCTGTATTGGCCCAGTGGGTTAAGCAACACACTATGAAGCAAACCGCAGCCACTGCAGCACCAGTTCGATCCCTGCCGCCGGCCAGGGAGGGGACCCACATAGTGCCCCAGAATTGTATTCCATAAAATCAAAATACTAGTACAGAGTGGCTGAAACTTCCTTCAGGTGAAATTTTAAAATATCTTTTCAACCATTAATCTTGAAACCCTCTTTGAAAAAAAAAATATATATTTACATACTGCCAGTTTCCATTTTATTATTTTTTAAAGTTATAATTATTGAGATAATGTCGATTTGCATCACAATATATGTAGTAGGGTACACCTCTGCAATGGTATGTTATTTTACCACACCCACAACCAAACCGCAGTAATCCTCCCTCAGAACCCTCTTTCCACTTTGCTCCCACCCCACTACTTCCCCCTTCTGCTAGCTTTTGGGTGCTCTTTCTCCTCCTGTATTCAACCCTCTCTCCCTTCCTTTCCCCTTCTCCTTCTCCTCCAAGATGCCTCAGCTGTATGGCCAGTTTTCAAAATTTGTCTTTGATCTTCTGTTTGGTTTTTATGTATTTCAAATATAAGTGAAGCTATCCAGTGTTTTTCTCCTTCTGACTTACTTCACTTGGTATCATCCCTTCCAACTCCATCCATGTTGCTTCAAATACCATGAGTTTTTTTTTTTTTATCACTGAGTAGTAGTCCATTATGTATATATACCACATCTTCTTGATCAGTTCATCTTTTTGGGAGTCTTTAAGTTGTATCCATATCTTGATATAGTAAATAGCACTGCGACAAACAAGGGAGTGCAGTATTTCTTTCAGATTAGTGTGTTTGTGTTATTTGGGTAGATGTACCCAGGGTTGAAATGGCTGGGTCAAAAGGCAGATACATTTTTAGTATTTTAAGGAACCTCCACACTGCTTTCCTTAGAGGCTGGACCAGTCTACATTCTCACCAATAATGTAACAAGGTTCCTTTTTCTCCACATTCTCATCATAACTTGTTATTTATTTTATTTTGCATTGACATTTCTTACAGATGTGAGATAGTGTCTCATTATAATTTTGATCTGCATTTCCCTTATTATAAGTAATGAACATTTTTTTTCACATGCCTTTGGGCCATGCACTTATCTTCTTTGGAGAAGTGCCTTTACTTCTGTAGAATGCCTCTGCAATTTTAATTGGGATTGCATTGAATCTGTAAATTGCTTTGGAATTTGGCTGGTCATTTTGACAATACTAATTCTTCCTATCCATAAGCAGGAACTATTTTTCCATCTCTTGTTTCTTCTTTTATTTCTTTAAACAATGTTTTATAGTTTTCCTATGTAGGTCCTTTACCTTCTTTGTTAAGTTTATTCCCAATACCTAATTATTTTCCATGAGATTGTAAATGGGACGACTTTCTTAATTTCTTCTTCGAATTCACTGTTTAAGTATAAGAAAACTGCTGATTTTTGTGTATTAATTTTGTATAAGGATACTTCCAACTTAATTGTTTTGATCAATTTTTGAGTGTGGTCTTTGCATTTCTCTCTATATACTATGTTACTATATCATCTGCAAATAATGATAACTTTACGTCTTCTTTGCCAATTTGGAATCCTTTTATAACTTTCTCTTGCCAATGCAAATGGCCAACAGGCATATGAAAAAATGCTCAACTTCTCTTGTCATCAGAGAAATGCAAATCAAAACCACTATGAGATACCACCTCACACCAG
>JAGFMF010011493.1:5216228-5226608 GCA_019455555.1 Galemys pyrenaicus
CCACATCCCCGCCAACATTTGTTGTTGCTACTTTTTTTGATATGTGCCATTCTCACTGGTGTGAGGTGGTATCTCATAGTGGTTTTGATTTGCATTTCAGAGTCTCAATGTCAATCTTCTGTTCATTGACTGTGTTTCTCACAGCCTTCATTTCCTTTTCTAAGTTTTCTTGCCTATCTCTAAACAGCTTTTCTCATTTTTCTTTGTAGTTCCAATTCTTTAATTTTCTTAATTATGTCAGTTTTTAATTCTGTATTTGATAGGAAGAAAAGATCTTCCATATCTTTGTGACTTGGTTCTGGAGATTTGTTTCCTCTTTGTGGTGCATTCTTTCCCTGGGGACTTTCTGAGCCATTTGTATTCCTCTTTTTCCCCCCGTGGTTTGTTTATAATTTGTTCCTCTTTATTTGGGGATTTTACAGCTTGAGGCTCCTCCTCTCCCAATGTTCTGGGTGCTTACTGGTTGGTGTATGCTGCAGCTGCGGCCTTGCTGTGTTTGGAGAGGTATTTGGAGGTTGAGGCCCTAATCAAGGGTCTGGTGTCATCCAAGTCTGGTTGGGCAGGGGGAGGAGCAGGGTGCAGACCCTGTGCAGACCTGAGGTGGGTAGAGGCTGGGTAGGGGCCAGGGATCTGATCTGGGCATCTGTTAGAATCCTGGTTATTGACAGGAGAGGAGAGGAGACAGTTTCCATTTTTTTTTCTATTTTTTTTTTCCTTCTTGTCTTCTCAATTGACTCACTTTCATGTTTCAGTAGTTCCCATGTTTGCATTCTCCAGCCTGTTCTCTGTAAGCCTCCGTCATATTAGAAGTTGTATTTGGTATTTGGCTTGCCATTGAAACATTTTGCATGTTGTGAGAATGGAGTCATTTTTGCTTGAATTCAGTAACAATAGTAAACCAAAGCGTACACTTCCCCCAGTGGAAGGCAGCCATCATTTTCCATAAATAACACCGTCATCCGTATGACATCCTTGGGCTCTGAGATCTGAGCACACTTGTGTGTATCCAGTGAGGTGCCTTTTGTGATTCCCTCATGCCCTGTCAGTTCTAATTGTCCCCTAAGCTCAAACACTGGAGGTTTTGTTTTTTTTTCCTTCATGGGACATCTCCTTCCTCCTGCTTCTCATTGCTCTCTGAATATCCACCCTCTCTCTGCTTCTGTGAGCTGCAGAATACTGCCCAGTCATTCTCCTGAAGTTCTGTTATTCTCTGCAGCTTTTCATTCATCGCTTTTACTACAGGCTGTTCTACCTGGTAAGCAATGTCCATTATACCTTAAAGCCTGTTTCCTTTCCCTTCTCTGTTACTCCCCAACATGGAACTAGACTCCAGCCATGTTAAACTAGAATATGACCACAGATCTCTTGGATAGATTATTACAATAGCTGCATAATTGATTTTCCTATTTCCACCATTTCCACCGTACATACAGAGTGTGTTCTAAACACCTCTGCCACTGATCCTACTAAAACATAAGCCAGATCATCTCTCTCCTGTACTCAGAATCCTCCCATAACTCCTAGCTCATGCTGAGAAAAACAAAATCCTTCTGTGACGATAGAGATGCCCCCATCTGTAACAGTGCACCCACCCACACCCCCCCCACACACACACTTCACCTACCTTTATCCACTCTTTGCACTTTTCAGTATTTCAAAGTCTTGTTTTGTTGTTGTTGTTGTCTTTTACTCTCTTTCCTCTTTGGAAGTCCCTGCTTAAACGTTCTTTTTATTTTTTTTTCTTAAAGACATTTATTTATGCATGCAAGTGCTGGGGTACTGGCCAGAGGTGTGGGGGGGGGGTGGTGTGAAAGGATTCACCAGAGACAGAGCAGGGAGCAGAACAGTCACATCAAATGAAATACACTGCTGAGGGGAGCAGCAGGCGATGCAGGAGAGGTCTGCAGTACCATGTGGGTCCCCTCCCTGGCCAGGGATCAAAGGTTGCTATGCCACTGATGCGTCATAGTTTCTTTTCTCAAAATTCCTTATTCTCCATCTCAGTAACAACCACCCCCACCTTCACACTCCCCATCCAGCAGGCATGGTGTTTATCTGCAGTGTGGAGCACCCATTAACATCCTACATACAGTATTGTTTACATCATCTTCTTGTGGGTCTGTCTTTCCCCACAAGAATATAAACTCCATGAGGGCAAAGGTTTTCATTTTAACCATTTGCTGTTCACTGCTATAGTCCTGAAGTAGCGCATGTACTTGTTGGGCACTCCATAAATACTTGGCGAATAAAAATCTATTCCCCCTCCCCTATATTTTAGGGAGCAAGCCTAGCACTGGTCACTGATACAGAGATTCTGTGCAGCCAGGCATCCCCTTGCTGCTTCCCAATCTTCCCTCTCCCTTTGCTTTAAAAAGGCTTCAGTTTTCCTCAAGCCAAGATAGTCCTGCTGCTGTGAACACCAGGACCAGTAACTCTAGGCTTCGGTGATGGCCTTGAAGGCTTGCAGCCCTGGGTCTTTCAGGAAAATTTGTACAGCCATCTCCATAGCCAAATCGGCCTAAACCTCAGTGGCTGAGTGCATTATGTTCTCAGCTTGACTTACTGCTATTATTTAATATCAGCGCTGAGCCAAGTCTGACTTTTTTCTGCCAAGTTGGAAGTCGGCCAAATACTGCACTGGATAATCATTCCCTTTTATTTGAGATTTTTCATATTAAATATTATATCTGAAAACTTAAATCATACAGGTTTAATAGAATACTTTTCATTTAATCATTTTTGTTTGTTTGTTTTCTTGGTCATTAAAAAAAAAGAAGCAGCACCATTGCTAGAAGTCAGTAGAACAGGCATCTGTGAAGATTACTCTCCATCATTTTACAGCCTCTCATCCTCAGTCTTTCTGTAATATTTAGTTGATTCATCATTTTAATGAATATGTTCAAGCCTAGATAATGTTCACTGTGCGATGCATACATTTGAATTTATTCTCTTTAAAAGGAGCAAAATGTGCAGGAAATGCTAAACAAAATGCACAGGAGAGGGGGAAAATAGTACCTTCCCACAAAGGAATAGAATTTATACCAAGAAAAAAAAGATAAAAGTCATACCACTGCAAACCTGGCAAGAAGATAATAAGACAGAGGGGAAATGTTATGAAAACAACACTTTAGCCAAGAATTTGTAAATTATACTGTTAATTCATAGATTTGGATGAGGGGGAAAAAACAGTTGCAGTTACATTTTGTCACAAATTATCCTCAATCCAGTAAAGACTGACAGCTCATAACCACGTTTCCAAAGAAATATAAGTGGAGGAAAGTGCATCCATTATGTAGGAGAGAACATACCTATTTCAGGAAGAGATCGAGGGGGAGAGCATGCAGAGAAATGCAGGAATTGAATGCCCAGAGTGAAATAATGAGATTATCTCAGTATCATCATTTATTTTATTCCAACTTGTGCATACATTGATGTAATCTTACATGCAGACATCCCAGCTACCCCCTCACTCATACCACCATGGCGATGATCTGGTAGCTTCCCTATTGCAGGCAACGAAGGGTCACTCACAGTGTGAGGAAGCCCCCTTGCTTCCTCTTTGAGTTTCTCTACCATTTTGAATGTTTGCTACCATAATCACATTGCAACTGTGTCATGCGGAGATAGAACATTTCATTTTCTTGACCTGCAATATGAAATGAGTTAAAAGTATATGCTGAAGAATGATAATACTGAGCTTATGCTGACTGCATGACAAGGCTTTGCCTGCTTCCTAACAGGAATGACAGACTGCAGGGCGATGGCTTTCTGTGACCTAACGTTGTATAGGGTAATCACCAGTTCTCATGGAATTTAGGTAAACTGCTAAAGTGAAAAATAACTAGTTGTTCAGTTAACAAAGAAACATGATACTAACGAGCCAGACTCTTCCAGTTTGCAGTCTTTGTGTTGTATCCAGGTTATTTTATTTTTCAAAAAAGCATAAGCCAGATTGTATTCCAATCCATTTCTTTTCCAAATGTTATATTTACTATTAGATTAAATGTTATATTTAATTATGAACTAACTAACTTAGCAAATCATTTACTTAGAAAACATATTTGGAGAACTTGGAATCTCCAGCTAGTGAGATAAATGGAATGGCTCCCAATATGCCAACATTAGAAAGAATAAACCATCCTGATTTTGCTTCTTTAAAACTAAGCTTTTAAAACTGGATAAAATAAGTCACAATTGAAACACATTGGGCCTATTTTTCAGTTTTGTGAATTTGAAATATTTTTACATGCATTTTTTCACCTTCTGCATATCTTTCTATAATAGGTACATCATATATTTAATCCTTGGCAGTTTACTTCATGTAACAATATCCTCTAAATGTAATATCAGGTTGTGTATTCCAGTGGTATAGTAGAGTGGTATACATAAGAAGTGATTATAGTAAAAAAGTGTAAACATTGATATTTTCAAGGTTTAGCTGGACAAATATTTTGAAGGATATTCATTTAAATAAAATAGCAGGATATTCTCCTGAAGTTGTCAGAGATAAAAATAACCTGTAGCAGATTATCCAGAAGGGTCTGTGTTTAGTAAGGTGTGAATTTACATTAGGACTATTCTCAATCACTACTCTGATTGGAAAATTCATGAGGCTGAAAACTCAGCTGATCACAGTCCTTCCTTAAGTCTTCTCCTTGTGCTTCTCCCCTGAACTTGGACTCACTTCTTCAGTCTGATGGCCACACCTATGTTCAGGATACAGTCACATATCAAATCCCAACATGAATAACTTCTGAGAGAAGCATGATTTGTATGTTTCCCATAGAAGCAGACAGATAATGACACATCTGAGATTAAACCCAAATGGAATGCACAAAACACAATCCTGATTAATTTTTTCAAGAATTAGATGAAAGCATGCATGGAAAACCCAACGAAAGGGTAGGAAGGGGCTGGAACCAACGTTCAATTTTAAGTACATTCTTGCAACAAAAGCAAGAAGGAAAGTCTAAGGTGAGATATTTGGACATAAAATCCCTACTTTCAGAATGAGCAGTCCACCTGGTGAGGGAGGCTCCATGGTTCCGATGCTGAGCACCATCACCGCTGATGGAATGGGGAGAAGCCCTTACAAACATGGCTTCTGTTCCATGGCTTGAACATCACACCGCTAATACTTTTCATCCTGGACTCATTTAGCAGAGGAAACAGATATGTCATCATACATGAATTGGACATTCCATCACGTGTCAGAAACAGGATAAACAGTGTTTTGGAAACAGGACAGCAGGAGAACAGAAACAGTAGCCACTGAAAGGGTCTGGTTATCTCATATAGACGGATATGAAGTGTGGGTGCCAATAGTGTGATCATTAGATGTTTCCCACTTTGTGAATAAATTGCTTAGAAGGAGTCTTTTTGCTACCAGATGTGACCTAGATTTAGATTTCCAACAGTAGAAGGAAAGTCTCTATTGTGTTAAAAAAAAAAAAAATCTGGTAAAATGCATGGTAAATTAGCTTATCACACTTTTCCAGGTGTTTGGACTAATATGTTATGGAATTACTGCTTCATTTATGAAAAATAATTGAGGAAAGTGTTCCAGCAAATCAAATTTGGATAAAGGCTTAGGCTAGCTATTGTGTTGTTAGCAAGTTTTTAAATGGCAAAAAGAGCAGGGAACCGATAGAGGGAATAAAAATATAAAAACTGTGTTTGAGAAGAGTCTCATAAGAGGGTCAGGCATGGATGTGCTTTCCAACTTATGTTATGCTTTGGTAAAATATTGAAGAACAATGTGGACAGTTACACTCTTTTCAATGCATAAGAAAGCTGTTGAAAAAAAAATCAAAGCTTGTCTGTCTGCTGGCTCTGATAAGTCTTGTTACGTTATTAAATGCAGCAAATTTTTGTTAAATGTAACATCTTTATTCTCCCTTACCCACCTCTCTCCTTTTTCATTTCCTTTCATCTTCAGGTGCTGCCACCCCCAAACCAGTCCCAGAACCTGAGAAACAAACAGACCATACAGTTAAAATTGCTGGAGTTATTGCTGGCATCTTGCTCTTCGTTATTATATTTCTTGGAGTTGTGCTGGTAATGAAGAAAAGGTGAGCTCCTAGCCATTGCCAATGATATGGTTATATCTCATTGTTTGCCAGGTTGCTTCCAGTGTGTGAAAATACTTATTTATTGAATTTGATGACTTAAGACACATCTGACTGTGATTGTTGACATTTTTTATCATATCGCATTCAGGGTTATGGAACAAATTTAGAGTAAGTGGCTGTAGTTTTGGATGAATATGCAAATGTATCATGCCAGAATAACATAAGAATCATGTGGCTCCCAAAAATTGGTACATAAAACTCTGCAGAATATTTAAAGTCATTTATTTACCAGGAAATTGTTAGTACTTATTAGCTACATACTAACATCTTTGATGTTATTGAAGATACAAGAGAGAAGACTTTGCTTCTTATTATAATGAAGATGTTGACAGTAATTATTGAGTCCACATTATATGCAGGCATCATGAACAGATTAATCAGCACAACGCCCCAAGAGAGAGAGACTCTTAAAAGAACTGCCTCAGAGAAACACAGGCATGTACAAGAGATAAGGATAGTGCTAAAGCTCCTTGCATATTATGAAGTGCCCTGTCTAGCCAAAAGGTGGTCTAGGAGAGGAGAAAAAAATCAGATATAGTTATGATATGCACTCCTCACCCTAACATTTGCAAAATATGCATGTCTTTTGACCCGTGGAAATGCATAGGTCTCCTCAACTTATATAAAAATTCTCAGCCTAAGATAGATGCTAAGAAGAGAAGGATGCATCTTCTGATTTCTTTCCTATCTGATATTTCAGCAAGTATATAATGGGAGTGAGTCACAAACAGTAAGAAGTGAGGGTAGAGAGATAGGCAAAATCATGTCTTAGAAGTCTTGTCTGGTCATCTATGGAGGCTGGATGTGGAGCTGAAATCTGCTGACAGCCTGTACTCAGATAGGCACATGATGCCGTTTTTATCTTAGAAAGATCACTCTAATGTTAGAATTGAGTGCAGTAAGGAGGGAAAAGAACTTGAGTCAGGACAAGCAACTGAATAGAGTAAGCAACTTTAGAAATAACTGGGAGGTGATAGTAGCTATTTGAGGGCTGACACCACAGGAGGGAAAAACAACATAGAAAAGGCCTAATTCCTGGCCTGGACTGCTAGTGGAGATAGTACATTCACCAAAAAAGGTAGAATGTAAGAACTAGAGCATGTGGGGAATTAAGACAGAAAGTCCCTATTTTGTAGTTCTTCAGTTATTCCTGTAAAGTAAGTGGAGCTATCTGCTGGGGAGTTGGGAAAAGCTGGTATGAATGAGTAATAATATTTTCCATGTCAAAATCATCAACATATTCCAGGCTGAAGCCATGGGTTTGGATGAGGTCACTCAGTTACTGTAGGATAAGAAGGAAGTCAAAGATGAAGGTAACAGCAATATTTAAAGAGTGAGTTAATACTCAAATATTTATGTTTGCATGGTCTTCTTTTTTATTTCTTCCTTTACTTGTGTTTATTGTTTTCGTGAGACCTTAGGGCAAACTCTTGCTCTCTCCCAGCTGTGCACATTCCCTATCTTTGACCCCATCTTTTCAGCTCTTCCTTTCCACATGTCCTGCACCCTCCATTGTTCTCTCTTTTTCACCTATCATCTAACTTCTCATCTTATATTTAATTTTTTTCATCTTCCTTAGCTATTATCTCTTTCTTTTTTTATTCTTCCTCTTATAGTTCTATACCTCTCATAAATTTTTCTTCTGGAAACTCTCTCCCCACCTCACTGTTTACATAGATAGCTTATCTTTGGCACCAGTGGTTTTTACTGTTTTAAAAATATGATCCAGTATAAATTCTAAGCAACTCAAGGCCCTTCCATGCCTGGATGTCCAAACTAAACATTTTGAGGAGTTTTAATTTAAGTCATAGTAATATCTTGGAATTTTGTGTCATCTGGCAAGCTCTCTATGAGGAATAGCCTGAAACTACTAATCTGAGTGCCCTTGTGACCTTAGCTAAATGTTAACTCATCCTCCAAGGGTCTGTTTCTGCTGGATTAATTCATTATTCTGCCTCAGTCTCTCAGGTAGTCATGAGGTTACGTTATGAATTATGCATTTGAAGCAAATGCCTGAGGTAACATATGGCCTTGATACAACTTTAAACTAAATGCCAATAACTCCTAATAAAGTTACATGATTATTTACAAGATAATAATCTTATAAGAGTTGTTTTCAGAGTATGTACTACTTTTGTAATTGCTTTTACTAAAAGATGGGCTATGTTCTCTGTAAGGCAAATTTGCCAGTATACTGTGCCTGTGTAAATACAAAACTTGTACGATTTAGATTTGAACAGTCATGTGGTACCAAAGATTTAGTAGAAATTCATAAAATTTCAATTTTTTCAGGGTTGTATGAAAATCAGAGTTGTGTTTTTAAACAGTAGTTAAGAAGTTGTCAGAGTATTATTAACATCTGATTGGCTACATTGCTTCATCAGAACACTGAATTTAGAGTTGGAATTGTTATATCTGCATTTTAAGTAACTTTGTGATTCAGAACTTCTCTGAGTTGAATCTTAGTTTTTTCATTTGTAAATTGAAAAAATTGAATTAGATGATCTCTGAAGTTTCTCCCAATTCCAGAATATCTGATTTTCTATTAAGTAGCAATTGGTGACATTACTATGCACTTGCTAGTCCAGAATACAGTGGGTGGCTCTTTACTATATTCCATTTCTTAAACATCTGCAGTGGTGTTTTCTCCATAGACTCTCTTTGTACAGTCAGTTCAAACCTAGAAGTGTTGGTGGTGGGTAGCTTATATTTCAGACACCCATTGCCCTCAGTTAAGGGATAGGGAATCAAATAAAAGGAAGAACAGGAAGGAAAGAATTGGTTCAGGTGTAGATTTCAGTATATTATTAATCATATAAGTATTAAAATCATTAATATTTTGCTAGTTAAGACCTAATGCTAATTACACTTTGAGTCCTATCCTTGTATGGGCTTCTTAGCCTATTTTCCTTTGGCCTGTAGCACCCTGACAGCCAACTCAAATGGATGCCATTGGTCATGAAGACAGACTGGGCCCAACAAAAAGTATGAGAGAAACAAGTTCATCAGTATTTCTAGAATACAACTGGAAGTCTGTCTTGCTGAGGACAAGGCAGTAGTTACCATCTATGTTTGTTGGCATGCCAGACCAGAGGGGCCTGAGCCTGTGGGAAAGGGAAAAGTAAATTGTATCAGGTAGCATTATCAATTATTGGTTTAGCTAAGATTGTGTTACCTTCTGAAGGACTAACCTCTGTAAAAAAATAGTTGCTCAAGGTAGGCTTTTAACAGAAAGCAAAAAAAAAATGTTCAATTCATAATGATTTATGGAGCTTTTTTACATCTAGATGATAATGATAATGATAAAAACTGAGATGACCATCACTTTTACCGGGATATAATATTTCCTAAACCCTTCACAAAAGAATGATTGATTATCATTTGCTTATGAATATTAACCCATGTCAGTACCTGAGCCTGTGATAAGGTCCAACATCTTTCTTCCCCTTAAGAACCTTCCTTAAGAAAAAGCCTTTATAGGAAAAAAAAATGTATTCTATAATTAAAAAAATTTCTTACTATTTTGTCTTTCCCCAAATTACATATTTTAAATATGTGCTATGTTAAGCAAATGTTAAGAAAGGCTAAGAGATGAATATTTATGAAATAAAAGTTTTTCAGAGGCACATGACAATATGCTCAAAATTAATATAAAATCAGTTGAGAAGAAGATAGTTTTTATTATATTTCATCCATATATAATTGAATATATTTGTATAGATGAAAGTACCTCCATTTTCAACATTTTTATAAGGACTTATTTATCTCAGTAACACATTTGACAGAATTTAGCATATAAGCAACATAAATTTTACCCTGATTAATTATATTTACTATCATTTCTAAAATTGCTATAGATCTTTTAGAAATTTAGGAATATTAGTATTAATTACAGTATTATTTCTGTCTTGGCTATTGTGGCAAGTAGAAATTACAGAGGTTGCAATTAAATGAAAATAATAACATAAGCATTCCTGGTAAAAATAGCAAATGTTAGCTAGTCTACTACATGAGTGCTGTCAGTTGGTAAATATACCTCTTTCAAGCCCTGAAACATTGCACCTCTGTATCCTTTTCATGACACACTTTTACAGATGTACATTTTGCAAATGCAACTTAATGTCATTAAACTATAGCATCCGGGCCTCCCCGGTGGCGCAGTGGGTTAAGCAACACACTATGAAGCAAACCGCAGCCACTGCAGCACGAGTTCAATCCCTGCTGCCGGCCAGGGAGGGGACCCACATGG
>JAGFMF010011493.1:5226635-5265818 GCA_019455555.1 Galemys pyrenaicus
CTGCTCCCCTCAGCAGTGTACTTCTGTTGATCTGCCTGTTCTGTTCCCTGCTCTCTGTGGTGAATCCTCTCACCCCCCCCACACCTCTGGCCTGTACCCCAGTGCTTGTACGCATAAATAAATAAATCTCTAAAAAAAATAAACTATAGCATCCAGTCTATTACAATTAAACAATACTAATACAGCCCCCCCCAAAAAAAAAACCTCAATAAAATGAGAAGTTATTTCTGAAGACATCATAAAACAAGAGATAAAAGAGAAAATTTAATGAAAACCCTGTTTTCAAAGAGATGCCAGCAGCATGTGGCTGGAAGCAAGTCGGCATTAACTATAGTTTTCCCACTATACCTGTTTACATATGAGACAGGAATTTTTTTCCACTACAGCTAAGTGTGAATTATATGTGGAAAATGTCTTCAGATGCTTTGTGCAAAGACATATTTCAAAATCACATTCTCTGAAACATCTTGAACATCACAGGTAGATTTTCTTTATGATTGTATTTAGAACATGTTTAATTCACATATAGCATATAAATAATATTCCAGTGTGCAGACTTTTCTTCTAGCATATGGTTTGACATGTGTGAAACATGATGTATATGCACACCAATACATATGGATGAGTCATCTTCATCTATCAACTAGTTAATATCCTTCACTTTTCTAGATGGTTACCAAATGGGCTTGTTGTAAGAGGTAAATTAAACAATTGATCTTTTTAAAATCCTCAAGGATTTTAATGAGGAACCCAGACTTCACATGATGACCCTGATATCTGCTCTATTTGCGACTATTTCTGGACTGAGCCCAATGATTTATTTAACTATGGTCTACCAGGGGTTCTTTGGGAGTACTTTATGAAGAAAACTTACAGGGTTTTTTTGTTGTTGTTGTTGTTTTTAATTTTACAGGAGGAAATGTCAGAGAATAGTAAGAGCCAGCCACTCAGCCTTTAGAATCTTTTGACCCTGGGTTCACATCTGAGTTCCTACTTGGTAGCAACATAAATTTAGATGAGTTGTTTAACCACTTTCAAGTCAGTTTGTATATGCGAAATGTGATATTGATGATAATGTATACTGCACAGGGAAGCATAGAGATTAAATGAGTTAACTCTTGTATCAGTTGGTGATTGATAAATAATAACTCAGGCACCCAGAAGTTAGGAAATGTGGTCCAGGTAACAGGTAGTATAAGGAAGAACACAGGGGACAAATTCACATGTGTCTCGTTTGTAACCTCCCCACTTCACTAGCTACAGCAGCCAAATTCAGAGATGCCCCTGGCTCTTTAAAGCTGGTGTTCTTCTTAATCATTGATGGGAAGAACTACATTCTAGTCTCCAGCTCATTGATGTTTATTAATGCTGGCTGGAAGCCTACAAATATCTGGAATTCCAGCACCATGTTTTACTCTTTTTGTAAAATATCACCGGAGGCCCTCTATGGTAGCGCAGGGATTATTTCACAGCACTGTGATGCTGTCTGCAGCCACTGCAGCCTGAGTTCAATCCCCAGCCAAGGAGGTGCCCCACAGGGTGCCGCAAACCTCTCCTGCCTCGGCCGCTGCTCCCCTCAGCAGTGTATTTCAGTCCATCTGCCTGTTCTGTTCCCCACTCTGTCACTGGTGAATCCTCTCACCACTCCCCTCCCATACCTCTGGCCTACATCCCAGTTCTTGTATGCATAAATAAATCTTTAAAATAAATAAATACAGAACTTTTTTTTAGTACCTTTACAATATAGGTATTTTATGTCATTCTTTAAGTCATAAGTTTATTTTTGAGCATTCACAATAGTGGCATGCTGAATTTTGTTAAGTTGTTTATAGTAAGTCGTGAAGGGAGAGAAACTCCAGCCCCTTCTCCTCAGGACAAATGTTAGAGTCTGTGAGATTAGAGGGGTAAGCAGGCGCTGAAGACACGTGGCTCTGTGACTTACCAGCTGCATGACATGGGACAGACTATTAGGCTTTGCGTCCCTTAGTTTCCACAGGTGAACCAGGGGTTAACAGTAGTACTTACCTCACAAGACATTTAGGACAAGAAAATGAGTATGTGCTCATCCCAAGAAATATGATCTATTTCAGTAACATACAGTATATGCTGTTCTACCTGACCATGACGTGCTTACCTCAAACTCTTTGTTTTCACATTCAGAAGAAGAGTAAGGAGAAGTTGTTTCTCCTTTGTTCATGGAGAGTCTGGGTCTTTAATTATGAAGACTGCTAGGAACAGCTGCCTAGCATCAGACAATCACTGTCCCATAGCTTGAGGCCATGCTTGGGGGAAAGTGTGCACTGAAACACTGAGGAAAACCAGCCTGTGGCCTCAGCTGTCCTCACCTGTCTCTGCTGATTATTCAGAGGCTCCTACTCAGCCAAGGGAAGGCCTGGAGTATGGAAAAACATCCCCTCCAGAGAAGTTAGCCAAAACTCTAAGGCATCAATACTACTGCTCCTGGGGGCTTTCCTCTAAGCCCCAATGTTTCTGAAGGGCATGCCTTTAATAGCCAATACACATTTTGGGTATCAAAATGTGTCAGAGGGCTTCTGTGGTGATGCAAGGGTTAAGTCTCAAAGCCATCACTGCGATGGCCTGAGTTCAATCCCTGGCCAGGGAGGTGACCCACATGGTGCAGCAGCCCTCTCCCGCCTCACCTGCTGCCCGCCTCAGCAGAGTATTTCAATAGATCTGCCTGTTCTGTTCCCCACTCTATCTCTGGTGAATCCTCTCAGCCCCCCACCTCTGGCCTACACCCCAGTTCTTCTATGCAAGTTTAAAAAAAAATACTAAAAAATAATTAGAAAAAAGAACACTGTCAGACCCAGACCCAATAAGAGGTCAGGTGGCCTGCCTCCTGGGGTCAGGACAGGCGACAGCATGACTCTCTTCAGGGTCCCGTGCATCTCTCTGGAATACTGGAGTCTGTCTGAGATCCCGCCCAGTCAACTGTCTCAATGCCCAGGGGTTGGGTGTGCGTCCTCTTGCTGTATGGCCAGGCCCCAGTCTTAAACCACAGCTCTAGGCTCGCTCCTGCCATCTCAGGGTGTTGCTGTACTCAGTGCCTAATCCAGTTCATTTCTGGTCCATATCCACGCACTGGCATAGCTTATTCAAGCTTGATCTGCAGACATGTCTCACCTGGGAAGCTTCAGTTTAACAGTGCATATGAGGGTGAGGAGGGAAGTCACGTAGTTACCTTTATTCATCATTCTCTACTGTGCTGCTTTGTAGTTAAGTGTAAAGCAATGATGAAAACTACCTAGAGTATAAGGAACCGTTATATACATAAATATAAATAGAGCAATTTCTAACCTGAGTGTGTGAAAAAGATTCATGATCCTTTTTCTTCTAAAAAAATCTCTAAATTTATTTTCAAGATGGAAAGAGTTTATACTTGGAATTTTTAACTTTGGTGATTTATAGGCAATTAGAGAAAATTAATTTAAAGAGGACAGAGACCATCTACAATGCTAATTAGGAGAGGAATGCTTTGTGGGGGGCAGATCACAACTTTACAAGATGCATTATTGTATTAAGTAATGTTTCTACTTGAATAGGGAAGCCTGTTTTTGACCAAGTTATGCCTCTAAAGTGAATAATTATTCTCTAGACCTACTGGAAATAGTGTGTTGTTATTTTCATTTGTACCATTTCTTAATTGATGCAATGTGGCAGAACTAAAGTGAATCTGATTTTATGAGTTTTGTTTGTAATAAGTAAAATTTAACTCACTTATTAACATACTTCTATGTGTTTGTTAAAACAACACAGTACAAATAATTGGTAATAATGTAACCCAAGTTATCCTAAGAGTAGCCCATTTTATCTCTCCTGGGCACCCACAGAATGACTGAAACTTTATAAAGATATTATGTTTCTGAGATGACTTGAAGCCACATCTGCCAAACAGCAGAATTCCAGCTGGACACATAGACTTGGTGTTTTCCTCACTCACCCCTGCCACCCAGCGCTCACACTTCACCCTCTGTCTTTTCTATTAGATGATGACATGTCCAAGGCTGTAATGTGATCTTTTTCTAGTCATCCCCGTAATCATCCCCGTAATCATCCCCTAGTCATCCCTATTCTCACTCCCATCACAGTGCTTTGCCCATAGCAGACATGTAATATATTAAACTAATTGAAAATAAAAACTCTTCTTATGCAGCCCTTTGCTATAGCTCTGGGCTTTGAATTGCCTTGGCTTTCTATTTAGGAGTTGTAAATTTTATAATATATTTTATTAAATTTTCAGTGGTATAGATATTTTGCTGGACACATTCTCTATTTGGAATAGTAAGTTTTTTTTTTAAGTATAATTATTTTATTTTAATATTTTTATTTATTTTTGTGTAGAAGAACTGGGGTATAAGCCAGAGTTGAAGAGGGGGTGAGAGGATTCACCAGAGACAAAGTGGGATCCGAACAGACAGATTTACTGAAATACACTGCTGAGGGGAACAGTGGGAGACAGGAGAGGTCTGCTGCGCAACATGGGTCAGCTCCGTGGCTGGGGATCGAACTCAGGCTGTGGCAGTCATAGTGCTGAGACTTAACCCTAGGACACTGGGGAGGCCCCATATTTTTAAAAATTTGATTACTAATTATTTAGACCTTTATTTTGGCATATAAATAGCCTAAACAAATAAGAGTGTATTTAAATTTTTAAATATTTAAATGCAGCTTCATTTTTAAAAAATGGGCTAAATTCATTTATTATGTTCTTTTAATCTGCCTTTGAAAGTTTTTATAGCATACCCCATTGCGTCTTTTTCACAATTCGATTTAGACACAAATAATTATGTTCAAAAAATAAATAAAAAGCCCCAGGATGAATTTTTCTTTATACTATGAGCATCAGCCTTAAATAAATGAAAACCTACAGTCTTTCAGGTCTCCCATTCAGTGGGGTCACAATGGAAACGTTCAGACTCGCACCTTCAGCAGCCCTACCTGCCGTACCAGAGCTCCTTGGGATTCACTTCAGTTGCCCCATTTCAGACCAGCTCTTGAGCTCCAGCGGTTCTCTCCCTGCTTCCCTGAACAGTGTTGTCCCTTTGAGCATGTGTATTTGATAAGGATTGATGATAAACTTCTCTTCCCTGTGCTTTTGTCAGAAAGAGCACAGATTTCATTTCTGCTTTAATAGAAATAAAATTGAAATAAAATCAGGAAAACATTTACTGGAACGGCTTAGTGTAAGTGTATAGTTATTGGGACTTATCTTGATGCCCTTTATCCTTTCACCTCAAGTGTGTCTCCAAGCCAGGATTGTGAGTTTGGAGCCAGCAGTCAGTTGCTGAAGAAACTATTCACTCATGAAACAGAACTAACTGGTCAGTTGTCAATGCCTAGTTCTTAGATAGAATCTTAACGTTTACTAAAAGGGAAAAGAGGGAAATCATAGGAATATATGAAGATCTTGAAAATCTAGTGGTGACATGGCAATAACGGACATCTTAACTCAAGGACTGTCCTCTGGGAGTGGAATTGTCCACTTAGGGGACACTTGGAAATGTAGCGGGGTGTCTGCAGAGATGGCTTAGTTGTCATTGCACCTACTGATTGCAGTTTTGTACTTTCAAGAGTCAAGATCTTCCTCTTCTGATTTGTCAATTTAGCATTGACTCAGAGTTCTGGTCTCAAAGGTCATAGATTTTACGGGCCACTGCCTGCAGGCAATAAAGATGACACAGGTGAGTCAGCGCTGGTGGAGAGAGGAGTCAGAAAGCCATCCATCTGTGTCCAGGGGGGTGCTTGTGCCTCAGTGTCACTGATAAGCTTGTTCCCTCCCCGGCCCAGGGAAGTGAGAATGCTTGATTTCTTTGACTACATTGTCTAATTTTGTTATCACTGGCAGTGAACCCATTTTTAATTCTCTGTGGTATCTCATCACTGATTTGTGACTCCTGATTCTGTCTGAATAGAAATCAAGGTGGCATGTGAATGACCCTGACCACATTTGAAATGCTTTCCTCACCTCATGTGTCTGGCTCCTCCTTGGAAGTAGGGACTACTGGAGCTTCCCTTACCTCGTCGGGAGTGTTGGCAGGTGGCCTGCATTAGGCGCACCTGCTGTCTGTGACCAGAGCTCATTCCCACTTTCTGCTGTTGACGCCCAGATCGCTCCCCGATCCATGCTGGGAATCTTCAGGGTCTAGATGAACCTCAGACAGTAATATCTATTACAGTGTTTTCACACATATGGTTAATGTTAAATTGCACGAGTTCTGGTCACTTCAGTCACTTTGTGGTTTTTATTTTATTTTTTTAAGTACCCTATTGCACTTTATTTTTTCTTTTGCACTATTTGCTTTACAAATATATCCTGGAAGTGTATGTAGTTATAAAAAAACATTTTAATAAAGAAAAAGCATTATATATGTACATACATATATAAAACACGTATTCACATCTCAAGAATAACTATAATTTAAACACCTATGTAACCACCACAAAGGTCAAGAACCAGAACACCTCCAGCACCCTAGAAGTTCTCTGGTGGTTTTTGTGGTTTTTAAAAACAATTTCTTCAGTGCAGGAGACAGCACCAGGCTGTGCCCTAGCAATGCTCTTGGTTGTGGGTGAGTTCTCGGGAGGGAGGCTGGCTCACACCAGAGACTCCTTCCTAAAGTGACCTTCTGATGGACTGTGTCAGGCCGCCCACATGAGGGTCTTGAGTGCTGAGAGCTCTCCCGCCCCTCAGTTGAGCTGAGGCAACAACACCAGGAAACCAGGGAAATGTGAGGACAGAGTCTTTGCTAACACCGTGAATCCATGAATGTTGTTTCTTTTGGGCTGGAGTTGAGAAAGAATAAGATTTATCAATCTGCTGAAATCTAAGGAAGCATACCTCCTCCTCTATATCTCTTAACCTCGACAGATTTGTGGCATGCGTGTTCACACACACACACACGCACACACTGTCTTCTACCTGTCTTTAAGAAAGGGAATCCTCGTTTAAAAATTCCCCAGTGCAGGGCCTCCCTGGTGGCTCAAGGGGTTGAGTTGCAGCACTGTGAAGCTGTACACAGCCACTATAGCATGAGTACAATTCTCAGCCAGGGAAGGGACCCACATGGTACAGCAGACCTCTCCTGTCTCACCCGCTGCTCCTCTCAGCAGTGTATTTCAGTAGATCTGCCTGTTCTGCTCCCCACTCTGTCTCTGGTGAATCCTCTCACCCCCCACACCTCTGGCCTGCACCCCAGTTCTTGTATGCATAAAAAATATCTTTAAAAAATAAAGAAAGAAAAATAAACATTCCCCAGTGCCCTGAAGTTCTTGAGCTGTCCCATGTGCAGTTCCTACTCAGGTGACCACACTGGACCTTGATATCAGGATGCGATATTAAAAATGCTCAGTTTGCAGTGAACACTAGCGCTCTCCAGGCACATCTAACACCTAACACCACAACCTGCCACCCCTCTCCTGTATCTGGCACCTCTCCCAGAGTGTGCACAACACCCTGTCACACGGCTCACTCCCCACGGCCAGCCCACTCTCTTGTTCCCAGGCAGGAAATTGCTTGGGTGTCTGGGCTCCAGAGAGTCCACTTCAAGAGCAGTTTCACTTTTTCATGCCCCAGTTGCTGATGCCTGAATTTAAAGGACCCATCCAATTTGATTTCTGAACAGCTTCTAACTCTTGTTTAAAAATGTCTCCTAAATTCTAAAATTGTGACGTTCTTTACCCTGGCCTTCAGAATGCTCTCCTGGATCTACAAATCTTGCCTACCTGTAGATTAAGTCTAACTTGTTAAATTTCCCTCAAGTGGTAACAGACTCATTGATATGGCAATAGTGAGAGCCAGGCTGTCTGTCACCCTGTGATAAGCCAAAGTGTCCCTCTGCACCCACACTGGTTCCCAGATGTTGATGATTCCACCCAAGGACACCTGCCAACCACAGAGCCCAGGACAGCTGTTGAACAGGAACGCAGCACGAATAAAAGGTTCTGGTTCTGTGTGTCTTCTTAACTTTTATGATTGACACTGATAAATAACAACAAAGGCAACAAAAGTTAACGGAGATTATAAGTTGCTGGGTAAAGTGATAATTCATTATGTGAAGGGAGAAACTCACTCTAGGAAGAATGTGGTTGATTAATGAGCATCATTAACAAGTTCACAGTTTCAAAGGTCAGAATTATAGATCTGATCATGTATAATGCAACACTCTTCACTGATAGTTCTTTCCTAACACTGAGAGTTAAAGGACATTACCAACAATTATCTTAATACTATGTGTTCTATGACTTTTAAAATTTTGAATTCTCAAAATATCTTTTAATTACCATTCTGACCACTGCATTAACTTTAGCATTTTTTAGTTTAAAAGGAGGTCACTCAGCAATCATTTCTCTTTCAGATGTAACACTGACAATTTTAGTGATAACATGTGAAGGACTTACAACAATTAAGCTAGAGCTCTGAAAAAATAACGCAGCAAGTTAAGCTAGGATAAATGAAATAGCCATAATGAAAGAGTCATGAAATTAAAAGAACTTAGTAGAATAAAGAAAAATCAAAATAAACCAGATATTTGGATCAGGAAGTGTTGTATATGCTGACAAACTGAGGAACCTACTGGAAGAGGGTGTATTATCCAAGACATCTCAAGCTGTCTTAATTTTGCAGTTTGGCAAACACAATCTATTAAACTTATTTATCCAGCAACATGCAATCCCTTTTTTAGGTATGCATAAAATGAAAAACTAAAATCCAGAGAAGTCAGTCCTACTATTTTATTTTTTACAGTATCTTTCTATGTTTACATGCAAAAAATGGAAAGCAGGAACTTAAACAGATATTTATATACTAACATTCATAGCAGCAGCATTATTCACAGTGTCCAAAAGATAGATAAGGATAAACAAAAAGGGTAAACACACACATACCACATGCATACAGGAATATTGTTCAGCCTTAAAATGGAAGGAAATTGTGATACTTGCCACCACATGGATGGACCTTGAGGCCATTATGCTAAGTGCAGTAAGCCAGTCAGAAGGCCAAAGACTGGTTGATCCTACTTATAGGGAGTACTTACATCGGTTACATTCACATAGACAGGAAGTGAAATGGTGATTGCCAGGAACTAGGGGAATGGGGACTTAGTGTTTAATGGGTACATATTTTGAGTGTGAGAAAAGGAAAAGGTTCTGGAACTGTATCAAATGTTGATGGTTGCACAACACAAATGTCCTTAAAAATGGTTAAGTTTGTAAATTTGTGCTTGTGTATATTTCCCCTCAGTTCCAAAAAATGTTTAACGTCGGCAGAGAAGATGATACTGAGGCAGACCTGGGACTCGACACAGCTCTCAGCACGCTGTTCGGTGGTCTGTCTCAGAGCTTCAGACCAGCTCTGCTCACTGTACATGCACTTGTCATGGTCAGACTGGTAGAGCTATTGTCCAGCTCCCAGAAAGACAGCATTGAAATGATCGCTATTTGCTTGCAACACCAGCAAGCCACATTTAAAGCGTGCAGCCTGAAGTATCCCAGCATTGTTACTGACAGTGCAACAGTGAAAAATCCAAACCACCTCCCAAAAGCACCTCCTGAACTGTTGCCATAACACCCTCCAGCAAGGCAGTGCACCCCTTGCCTGGAATCAGCTGGGACAAGCGCAGTTAGGTGACGGGCAATGTCTGATTCCTCGGTCAGAAGTGAAGAATGCAATATGTCTCGCTGCGTTATTTTTAGGCCCCAGACAGTGAAATATAGGTAGTGTTACACCAATGACTCACAGCTGTCAATTTCTTACTTTCTTTACTAGTGACTATGGCGCAGATGATCTACAAACAGAATAGGAACGTGCCCAGCATTCCGGAAGCTCAGTGCTTCATAGCAAATCAAGTCTGCATAGCACCCCACATACAGGTTTCAGAATGTGTGTCATTTTAGTCCTACAGGTTTAATTTAAAAACAAACAAAAAAATTGGAAAATAAATGTAGGATATGCTACCTAAAACTTAGGAAAGAGCGAGCCTGGGTAACTCGGGCTCCAGTAGAAGCCTTTGACACTGCAAGCATCCCAGTGGGCTTGAAATATGCCACAAATGAATGGCCACCTTCATGCATAAATAATTTTCCACCCCACAATACACGCATTGTATAAATCCAAGTTGGCTCAGCAGCTTCTCTCGCCCAAATGCAGTGAGTACTTGGTATAGAAATCCCGACAGCTCCATGCCATCTAACACCACATAGCATCAGGCCCGTGACCCCACAAATAAAGCCTCCTGTTGCCATGTGGACTCTGCCCTGCCCAAGAGGGCTGAACTCACTGCCGCTACGCATCGCCACCATCATCTGGGCTCCCCTTTGTGGCTCAGAGGTCCATCATTAATACCCTTTCCGATCCACAGAAAACACTAGAGCCTGAAATTCCAGCTGTCTACTTATGTGCTCACTTGTTAGAGTCCGGAGCATTGAGGCTGCAGGCTGGTTGGCACCCACAGCCGCTCTGTGTTCCATCATGGCTGTGATTCCACAGGTCTAGCGAGCAGGAGGCCCTGCTCCCGTTGGTGGAGCATCTGCACTTCCAAAGTGAGAAGTCCAGTGTCTCGGGTGAAAAGACAGCATGCAGGGCCAGGTTTGAACTTCAGCAAGGCAGATCCAGGGTCTGGGCTTGTGAACCCCTCCTACAGAAACAGACCAGCTTGGCCTGTGGCTCTGGTTATGCAAAGGTGGGAGGAGAAATGTGATACAGCAGCAGCCCTGAGGTTTTTTTCTCTACTACCCTAATGTGGCATCTGGTAGTATCTTCCAGCGATGGGGAAATAGGAAATTAAGCCTTAAAAGTCATTTATAGGGGCCTCCCTGGTGGCGCAGTGGTTTAAGCAATGCACTATGAAGCAAACTGCAGCCACTGCAGCAGGAGTTCGATCCCTACCTCCAGCCAGGGAGGGGACCCACAAGGTGCAGCAGACCTCTCCTGCTGTGCCCGCTGCTACCCTCAGCAGTGTACTTCCATTGATCTGCCTGTTCTGCTCTCTGCTCTGTCTGTGGTGAATCCTCTCACCACCCCTACACCTCTGGCCTGTACCCCAGTGCTTGTATGCATAAATAAATAAATCTTAAAAAAAAGTCATTTATACCTTGCCATTTTGGCTGGCATTATTAGGCCTCTAAACTGATGTCCATACCAGCTCTCTGGCTGACTTGCTTATTCCTGGTTGTATTTCCCATTTCGTATTATCTTCCACTAGAGAGGAAATGGTCTTACCTACTCAGCATTGGACAACACTGAATGTGTTTCTAACACTTACTTAAAAAATGTTTTACTGGCATCTCTATGATTTTTTCCATCTATTTTAGCATTAATTTGACAGTATCAATCTTAGTATGAATGGTATTTCCTGAGAGCTCTTAAATATTTGTAAATGAATTTGACAAGGACATATTTTCATTTTTGATCACATCTCACTTCATTTTTATGCCAAACCATTTGGTTTTCACATTAAACCTGGCAGGCTCAGTCTGCTTTATAGCCAAGAGTTAAGAAGAGGGAACTTAGCTATTATAAATAGGGTTGTAATGAACATAGGAGCACATATATCCCTTTGAATTACTGTTTTGGCATTCTTTGGGTAGATAAACTAGGAATTGCTGGGTCATATGGTCAATCCATTTTTAATCTTTTGAGAAACTTCATATTGGTTTCCATGGGGCCTCACCAGCAGTGTACGGGGTCTTCTTTTACTCTACATCCTTGCCAACATGGTCAGTGCGGCCATATTTGCAGTAACTAAGTATGGAAATAGCCTAAGTGCCCAAGGACAAAGGAGTGGATCAGAAAAACAGAAAAATGTCACACACACACACACACACCCTGAGATACTATTCATCTATAAAAACAATGAATTGCTGCCATTTGCAGCAACATAGTTTGTTGAGATCAGAGGATAATGATAAGTGAAATAAGTTAGAAAGAGAAAGATAAAGCCAGGTGGTGTCCTTTTATTGTGGAACATAGAAAAATATAACAAAGGGCCAGTCAAGCCCAACGATAGAAACTTCACATCTGACTTCAAAAGCAAAGGGGGGGAATCGTAGGGTAGGCAAAGGGAGGGAAGGGGCCCATAGGAATATGGCAGACTATCGTTGGGGCACTGGCGCTGGGTGATACATGAAAATATACAGGTGTAGAGATTTGAACCTATACCCCCAGAGCAGATACAGAGATATAAACCTACTTTCTCTCAATTAACATTCTTGAAAAGAAAAAAGGAAACTTTGTCAAGATCATTATAACATCATTTATTATTCTTACAAAATATTCCTTGAAGTGTCATCATGATTTTTTTTTTGCATTTTTAATTGTTTTCATTTTTTTTTAATTTGTTTTCTTACGTCATTGCTAGTTTTGGCACAGCATTTGTTTTCTCCTGTCAGGTATATTCTCCCGTGATCTGTCACCACAATCCCTTGTGTACTCCCCTCCCTGTTTGGCGTCCCACTCACACACCCTGCTCCCCATTGTATGCCTCAGATCTGCAGTCAGATTGCAAGTCTTGTCTTTTTCCTGACCCTTGTTCAGTTTCTCTGCCTTCCACATATAAGTGGAATCATCTGATATTTACCTTTTTCCTTACAGCATACTTTTAATTAAACAAGCAAAAAAAAAGTGTCAATTACATGTAAAGCCTGCAATACTCTTAGTTGTTTTTTTTTTATTTTATTTTTTCTCTCACTAGCAAATTTGCTATTTTGCAGGCTATTTCTTCATTTGTGAAAAAAATTAGTTCATAGCCACTTTTCTTAAAGTAAATATTTTCTAAAATTCCCTTTATACAGAGAATCAACACTCAACTACCGTCTTAGTGAACGAGAGGAAAAGATCCAGATAAAATAAACAGATAATCATAAATTATTTATACAGTGGTAAAGTGTGGAATTTTGTGAACAAAGCAGATTTGGGTACCACTTACCCCTGTTACCAACTTTCATGGAACAGAAGTTAACCATTACACATCTACATCATGACATTACATTACATTGAAGGTCCCCTCACTGTGGTGTCACAGGAGTGCTCCCGCCTTCAGTATAGCACAGTAGCACAGGCCCACAGACAAACACCAGCACCATGGACAGTTCATCAACAGAAACATTTGCTCACCCATAATCCAGATTCACTATAATATCACATATGTAAGCTCTGCTAGACTCAGTAGAAGAAGTTTAATAAAATGTATTGCATTCCTGTTTGACTTTGGAATTAAGTTTCTCTATAAATATCAACTCCCTTAGAGACAGTTTCCTTCAAGAAATATTGTGAGTATATGGAAGGAAAGGAAGACTGAAAAGGATAAATGCCATTGATATCACAGTGACTCATAGCACAGGACAAGGGAAAGAAGTTCCTATTTTCTCCAACTATTTTATGTTCATTATTTTCTCCCCACACCCAAAAACAAACAAACAAAAGCAAATTAACAAAAGCAAAGACCTGTTAAAGAGTGTGTTAGCCATGACAGACATGTATCTGCAATGGCTGCCCCTAAAGTTACACTTTAACACCCTGTTTAAAGAGGCACTATTGCTTATGAGGTTGATAAGACATAAATTTTGTGGGTTCTTTTTTTGGTAGGGGTAGGGGATATGAGGGAAAAGTTAATATATTTATTTCAAACTACTTTCCCACTGTTGAGTGATTCCCTGAACATTTTATAAGGTGTACCTCTCTGTGATTTCGCCAGGTAGTAGTGATTTTAATGTAGGAGCAACATAATCAGGATCAAGGAAAAAACCTTAACTGTCTCATCTGTCGCTATCCTGAGATTCCATATAATTCATAGGGTTTGTAAGAATTATACCCAAGCAGGAATTTAGTGTGGTGTAGTGCCTACTTTTGTTCAGTCTTGAAGAATCACATGGATTGATTGCTTGTGTGTCTTTTTTTTTCCCTGCCAAGCTTGTATATTCAATAGTCTGAATAGATACTAATTACCTGAAATGTGATCATTTTTTAATGTTGGGTCCATTTTTTTTCACTAAGTACTTATTCCTGAAACAACAGTGTAAGTAATTTGGAAACATGATTTAGTATGCAAGTATTCACTTTACACTCCTATCATTTGGAATGCATTTAATGCACAAGATTGTTCAAACTAAATGATGCATAGAATTTCAAGAGCTACAAGGAGCCTTGGGGTTCATCTCTTCCTAACCTCTCATTTTATAGATGAAAAAACTGAATCCCAGCTACTTAAATGCTTGAGGGGGGTTGAACCCACACCTGCAAATCCCAATTTACAATTTCTGCTCAGATTGCTTTAATGTGACTTTTCTGGTGTCTGATGAACTGAATCATGTCAGCTGTGCTAATTTCATGACATGTCAGTGACAATGCAGTGGCCACACGTTTAATTCGAGAATGCCTGTATTTTCCTAGTGCAGGTAGGTGTGCTCTGCTAAGCAAGAAGTCTTAATCCGTGACAGACCCCAGAGGCCTGGAGAAAGTGCTCAGCCTGGGAAGGGCCCCCATGATTGATTGCTCTGCCAGTGCACAATTACAGTCAGCTACAGTCTTTGCTCCCTCAAACTGCCAAGCAGTAAATTTGTAAATGAGCTGAGCATTTGTTGTTATTAAAGCTTCATTTTCCTGTTCTCTCTATGCAACAGACATTCAACATTGAACTCAAGGGTAAAAAGCAGTTCTCTAATTATATCTAAGCGGCCTTAAGCCTATTACTAGTATAGGACCCTTTAAAAGTAATATACAAAGATTTGCCTACCTTTCTGCTTATTATTACAAATATAAGTTCAGGCTTATGGCCTGGGGTAGAAGAAATTCATTATTAAAGGTGTAATTACAAGAAGATTCCTGAAGAATCGATCGCAGGGCTCGTCGGGTACTTCAATTATGTTTCTTCTGGCAGTTGTACTATAACTGGAGCAAGGGCCTCTGCATCCCTCCTGATAGCATGAGAGGGACCCAAGCTTTAGTCACTTTTGAAGCAACAACTACATTCGAAGGTGGTGGGGGCTGACCGCCATTGTCAAAAATAGCCCAGAATGAAATCCATACTCACTTCTAAGTCACATAACTTGCAGATGCCCTGCAGCAAAAATAAATTAGCTCTAAATTTTCTGTTGAGCAGAGCCTTCCAAGAGGGCCAGTGTGTGGCTGCTGCTCAGTCGTTTTGCTCAGGGCGAGTGGAGGAGTGGGAGATCTCCAAGTTGTAAGAGTGGCCAAAAACTCACATTCCCAAGAGTCTACATTGAATTTGGAATATTTAATGCAAAACAAAAAAATCATTGACGCCAGACCTAAGTAACCTTTTCTTGCATAAACCTTTCTTTTTTTTTAAAGTTTCAGTGTTTGCTGTCTAAGGGAGGCTTATAAGGCTGTGCTGCTTGCATGCAGAATGTGCACTAAGTCTACAGCTATAAGTGTCTCCACAGCAAATGGGCTTTGCGGCGTACACAGCCACAGCCTGCTAGGTAATTTATGTTGCTTAGGGACTCTAGTTTTCTAATAGATTGAACTGTTAGTTTTCAGGAGGATTTAATGAAATATTGAACCAGATGCCACTGGTCTGCCATGGATGTGGGGCTATGAGAAATGAGGAAATGTTGCTTTATAAACAGCTCAGACCTCTGAAGGGGAAACAAGTTTGGGTCTCAGTGAAAGCAGATCACAGCCAAGAGAAAGCATGGAGACGCTGGTGTAAATGCATTTGCACCCATGTCCCGGTGTCATCGGGAGTAGGAGGCTGTGTCTAGCCTGGGGCCTTTGCGATTATCCAGAAAAGCTGTTTGAATCTGGAATTCAGGAATAGGAGCTGAGGTTTTTCCTCTGTCACAAGTGTTACCCCGTGTTAATCCTCTCAGTATCCCTATCAGTCTATCAGATAGGGTTTTGCTCTACTCTCATTTTCAGCAATATTGTCAGAATTGAGCCAGAGAATGTAAAACAAATGAAGGGAAAAAACAAAACGAAACTCCAGAATGAAAGTGCCCTGGCAATGAGAGTCTTTCCTAATATTTTAAGACTTTTTTAAAAATTTTTTTAAAATTTAGCAATGTCAGGTCAAAGGTCATTTCCCAAAGGAAAAATGTCTTCAACTTGTGAGTTCAATTTTTGCTGTTTTCTCTTAGGAAGACAAGTACTGTGAGGTATTTCCTCTTCACTACCAGCAGTTATTCCAGCTTAAAACACTTTTTTGGCATCATCCTATTTATTTTACTTAAGATTTTTAAAGTTGGCATTTTAAAATGTCTCTCATCTTATTTTAAAAACCCTCCTGAGTCTGCCTGGCCCAGCCTAACTAACCAGTGACTTATAGCCCTCAGCAGAGACCTACAACCCATGAGAAGTTGCTCAGTTGAACATACAAGTAGAAGCAAACTTTGTGGATTTAAAGACCAATAGTCAAGTGTATAAGGTCTCATGGCCACGGGAAGACTTTCTGTTGAGACTGAATGTTCAGTGTCACCTGGATTAGCTTTAACAGTATGAAGCTGAAAGTCATCAATTTTCTAAGTGCTTCAGATAGGAGTGGACAACATTTGGAAACCTTGCTTATGTAATTCCATCTGGTCCTGGGCCATAAAGAAGAGGTTGAAGATAAGGAAAGAAGATCCCTCCTTTTGTCAAATTCCCTGTAAAAACCATGGTTCCTACTCTCTACTTACTTATTTGCGCCCATTTTGGAAATGAGTTATTGCTTCCTGCTGCTCATTCAAGGGAACCCTAGCGGAGTGAGATGCTTCGGAAAAAGAGAAGCATGGCATGGTTTGAAAGAGCAAGCACTGGATGTATCCAGGGCTAATCATGGCTCCTCAGGACCGTGAGCCCGTCTGTGACCAGTGGTCATCTGGGCTGGGCTCTCTCTGTCTTGTTGATCGGTTCCAGAACTTGCACAGTGCTTGAGGTTCCTTAGCATTCTTACTGTCTGACTCTAAATGGCCTAAGCTTAGGTTTACAGCAAAGAAATACAATGAGTAAACCACCATTTGGTTAGTTTCTGTTGAGAACTCTTGTTCAGTTTTAACAGTGTGACATCCATAGAAAGGGAGGTTGCAGCTTCCTTGCCCCAGCCAAGGAAGGGAGGAGCTGAGTGTCCAGGGGAAGCTAAAGAGGAGTGAGGAAAGAAAGCTGGGGGAGAAGAAAAAAGAGCAAAATGACCTGGGAGGAGGCACTTAGAACAGAAAGACCTATCAAGAAGGCCTGCTTGCTCCTCAGCCTTGGACTTATATCAGGAACTTGGGGGACATGGAAGGAGACACTTGAAGGAGACGTGGGTGAGAGACCCGTGGGGAGGCTACAGTGGAAGCCTTTATATTGACTTGTATTTTGATTTTGCTCTTTTCTTTCTAGACTTGCCTGGCTCCCTCTGCCTCTTTTTTATGGTTTCCTACCAGAAGGTGCCTACTCCAGGTCATCTGCATCTCTTTCTCCTTTTTCTAAGTCCTTCTCCTAGCCTTTTTCTCTCCTTCCTTCCCTACTCAGCTCCACTCTCCCCTGGGCATGAAACAGGACCCTCCCCTTCCTGTGGCTATGACACTGCTAAGGAGTCGTTTAAATTGTCCACTCCTCTGACATCTGATCTGTAAGATCAGCAGCCCTATGGGCCTCCCTGGTGGCGCAGTGGGTTAAGCAACACACTATGAAGCAAACAGCAGCCACTGCAGCACGAGTTCGATCCCTGCTGCCGGCCAGGGAGGGGACCCACATGGCATAGCAGACCTCTTCTGCCATGCCCGCTGCTCCCCTCAGCAGTGTGTTTCAGTCANTCTGCCTGTTCTGCTCCCCACTCTGTCTGGTGAATACTCTCACCTCCTGTGACTCTGGCCTGTTCCCCAGCTCTTGTATGTATAACTAAATAAATCTTTAAAAAAAAAAAGAAAAAAAAATCAGCAGCCCTAAATGAACAGGTGAATTTGTTGCTTGTTATTTAGTCTATGTGAAATCTACAAATTATACTTACATGTAGTCTGTAATTGTATTCTCCATGTGCCTGATAGCACCCTCAATTCCCTCCACATATGCCCCAGCGTCTAGCACACCACTGCGTTGTCTTAAAGGGGACATGTGCATTAATATACCAAGGGTTGATTAATATTCTATCAGACATTTGCCTTCGCCTCTCCAATATTTTTATGATAAATAAAAGATGGCAAGTGGTAAACAGAAGCCTGACTATCCCAGTGTAACATTTTAAGTTTTGACCCTTTCTTACTTCATCAATTAACCCACCCTCTGTGACACGGGTGAGGTGCAATCATAGCAGCTTCTCTTTATG
This sequence comes from Galemys pyrenaicus, assembly GCA_019455555.1. Taxonomy (NCBI): domain Eukaryota; kingdom Metazoa; phylum Chordata; class Mammalia; order Eulipotyphla; family Talpidae; genus Galemys; species Galemys pyrenaicus. The sequence goes on from JAGFMF010011493.1 coordinate 5,244,899, forward strand.
GCCTTGCTGCTGTTCTTAGCCAATGAGCTTCAGCAGCCTGGGAAGTTCATTTGGGCAGGTCAGAGCTGTTTCAAGGTATAGAGCCATGAGCCTCAAGATATGGTCTGAGGACACTCTGCCTCAGAACCACGTAGAGCGCTTATGACACTGAATATTTCTGGGTCACACGCCCAGGAATAATGAATTAGGAAGAGGAGAAGAGACTGTGTATAAAATGCTTTGGGTGATGCAAGAATCCTAAAACCACCGTGCTAGAGGGTTGTGACAGCTGTAGACACTCACTGAGCAGGACGACAGCCTAATGGTGAAAAAAGTTCCCAAACATAGTGCTGATTGAGCACCCCAAAAAACAAGATGCTTAAGTTCAGGATAGCCTTTGAGTTCAAGGAAAATGCTCTAGTTGTGCAGCCACCCTACAGCAAACACCTTTTGGGGTGGCAGTAACGAATCTTGAATGGGTCCCAAAGGAACAGCGCCATGATTAATTCTACCAGAGTGGATGCTACATAAAACACAGCTGCATATATATGTGCAAAAACCTGTGATGGCATACGTGTGGGTGGAGTCCGTGTTATCAGTACGATTGTGTTGTAATATTTCACAAGCCTCTCTGTCATAGAATGCCCGGAGGGCTCTCTTCATGTCACTTACATGTGCTAAAGGCTAGAAATAGGCCAGATCAGAATAGAATTGCTTTCCAACAATGGATTTCAGCCATCCACAAAGCAAGCAAAGGAAGTGCAATCTTGAAAGTAAACTTGAAGTCCAAAGTGAAGATAAATGAGTTTGGAATCTACAACATCAGACTAATATAGTTAATTTAATGAGAGAATTTAATCAGCCTAATAGTAGGTATATAATACTGTTGGAGTGTGGAATATTTAACTTAGAAATAGTGGCAGAAACAGGAAGAGAAAAATACCTGTGGAGAAACTGCAATTTGCTGTCTCTTATTAAAGGAAGAAATGAATTACTACATGAGTAAGAATGAGCATACTTTCATATTAAAAATATCTTTGTCTTATGATTGCCTGTTATTCTTTGAATCATAATTCCACTGCTGCTTTCATTCAAAAGAAGCCATTAAACTCACATACTTCCTGAATGTGCCCAGTGTGTGAAAGCTTTAATTAAATCTACAAGTAAGCCTTAAAAGAACAAGAATCAAATTAATTGCAACATGGGCCACACATTTGTTTTGCTGACAGTCCCGGTACTTGGGAGAAAAGGCAATCTGTGTGCCCTTATCTGAATTAGTAAACTCAGTATCACTTTCCATTAGCATGGCCAGGCATGCCATGTCTTCTCTCTGACACTGTTTACATGTTAATGGCCTCAAAATAGAGTCCGTTCCAGCTGGCTTGCTGTAGGATTCCAAAGTAGTCAATCCACGGGGTGGAATAAGCGGTCTTCTGCTTTCCATATCATTGACTTTTGTGATTTTTTCCTAGATTGAGCTTCATAATTAGACTGTAGAGTAATTAAGGAAAATTCAGCACATGCAAATAGGGCAAAAGGATTTTCTGCTAATGATGGTTGTTACACTCTAGTCAAGAAAAATTAATTTTTAACATTATTATTTGACTCTTCAGTGACCTGAAGAAGTCTAAAATAAGAAAGTAATATTTTGTGTTCAAGGAAGACTTATACAGCTAGAGTTAATAATCATCACATGGGGAAATGAGAGGTGGATGCTATATATTTGAAATTTTAGCAAAAAAAAATATAGAAGCTTTAATGTACAACGACTTCATTTTTCTTACTGCATTGTTTTGGGAAAATGATGTTTTTTAATATGCTAATGTTACAGTGTAATCACACTAGCAATCTATAAATACCCACTTCCTATCCAACTTTTAGCATTTTCAACTGGGAGTTTAATTAGACAGTATATAATTTTCTTGTTTTAAGGTTTTCACCTACTTGTACTTTAGACCAAATGTTTAAAACCAGCGGACTGTGACTGGTTATATACAACTTCTACGAAGAAAATAGCCTTAAGCAAGGTAGCCTGCTTGCATGCTGAGTCAAATAGGTGTCTGGAAGGTAATTTCGTTGGTTGCACATTGTTTAGAATTAGAATTGCAAGGATTTCGGCTTTGAAACATTACCTGTTTTAGCATGAGGATTGTTTTACAGGCAGAGAATTACATTTTCTTGCTGAAATGTAAAGCAGATTTATTTGTGAGCTGTCTGCCTCTGCTGCTCTGTGTTTTCTTATTTCTCATTTCTGTCATTCTGAAGCCTAAAGGACAAGCTATGTTCTTACAACTGAAAAGGGAGAAAGCCGCATTTTTAAGAGTTAAAAACATTGCATGTTAATTGAAAGCCATAATATTCACAAAGTATTAAAAATTAAATATTGAGTCCACCTAGGGTCAGATTGGGAAATTTAAAAATTTATGAGCTTATATTGTTAATATTTTCCTGAGGGCAAATTCATCCAGTATTTTGAGCAACTAATGAATTGCTTGTTGCAGGGCAACATAGTAGAGAGAGAGTGTAGTTAGACATAATGTAGAAGTTCTTTTTGAAAACAAGTGAACAAGGGAGTCTGTGTAATCTCTATCACTGCAACCTCTAAAAATAGGTTGGAAGACCATCTCTATCTTTAGAAATTTTACAGTGATGTGCCTGGGGGCAGGGAATTGGATCTAGTGACTCCTTGAGTTCCTTCTACCTTTATAATTCCCATAATTAACTCGCCCAAATATAAATACAGACAACATGCTTTTCTTTATTCCGATGTTTGTTCTGCAAAAAAAAGAATTCTCGAATTTGACTCTTCTGTTCCAAAACTTCCTTTCCATTATTAAGCTTAACTCTCTGTTAATAAGGAAACCAAAGTTCACATCACCACCAACAAGATGGCAATTTGTGATGTCTTTTGAACGTCTGAATGACCATTGTTTGAAGGGCTGAGGAAAGGTCATGAGAAGATTACCTCCATACACACCCAGTAGCGACTCAAGATGGGATTTTGTCCTGATTAGAAAATCACCAAGGCCAGTCAGGGAAAAAGGAGCCAGGCCAGTAACCTTCAGAGAAGAAAGTCAACCTCGGTAATAAACAATGGCTGCCACTGTCTGTCACTCCTCAAACCCAAGATTGATTAATTTCCTGTGCAGTGGCTTGAAAATGTTGCTGACAATCGTATTTCTAATTATTTCTGGGGCAGATTGAACAAAAACACACATTTCCTTTCCCATATTTTTCCTAATCTTTGTTTTTTCTGTCCTTTGTTAGCACACTGATTAATTAATTCTTCTTTACATAGTTTTTTTTTTCTCTATCAACTCCATTTTCTTCTGCCTTTCTGAGAGGATGTATTATTCAAAGACTGATAGCCTTTGGAACACATTAAATAATTTTTGAGACTTAAAAAATATATTTTTAAAATATGTAAATGTTGTTCCATCATCCACCCAAAATAAGTAATTTTTTAATTAATTCTTTGCCAAGTTTCCCATGTATTATTCAACAAATTATGTAGAACCTATTACATACCGGGCACTGTTCTAAGCATTGTGACTCTAGCAGCCAACAAAACAAGCAAAAATCTCCATCTTTCTAGAGATTCAAAAACTACCTCAGTAATTTTACCCTCTGTGAGCAACAATAAAGGAGGAAAAAGTGGAAGTTGGGAGTGCACTTGTCTTTCTCCTCATGTCCCTCAGACTTGCTCAGTTTGGTCGGTGTGATTAAATGACCACAGTCCAGTAAAACTAGCCCACAGAGACTTGGCAGTTGTGAGAAGTGTCGATGAACCAGAGCTGCTGTAGGGTGAGGAAGGAAGGCGGGCTGAAGGGGGCATGTGAGGAAAGGAATCATAGGGCCAACCTGCTTCCTGCTGAACCTGTGGCAAAAAGACGCCTCTGTTGACAGAGATGTGGAGATGTGCACCCTGAGTGGGGCCGAGCCTCCAGGAACGTGTGGGCGCCCGTGCAAAAAAGAGAAGGAAGGTGTTTGTCCTTTCCAAGTGCACAAAAGCCTAGATGGATGGGTAAAAAAAAAAAAAAAAATCAGGATCATTCATTTAGTGACTTGCAAATTAAAATTTTAAAGAGATCCTCTTGACTCACAAGTTCTATCACTGAGTCTATTGTGATATACTAAGCATTATCATCTACTTTACCCATGAAAGACAGTATATTATATGCACCAACATAAATTATTTAATAAACCAAAATTGAAAAATCTAAAAAAAAAAAAGAAAGGAAAGGAAATGAAGCTGAACTATGCTAAGTGGAGAAGGCAGCCCACCTAGTGCAGGAAGGATGCTGGGGCAGCTAGGGTTCTGCCTGAGTTAGTGTTCTTTCTGGCTGCCTCTGCATCTTAGAAGAGGACCCTTGTGTTATTACTGATTGGCCTCCATTGGCTCCTTCTCACGTCAGTCACTTACAGGAGATAGACCTGGAACTTGGAGGGCCTATGACCTGCATCATTTTCCCCGGGCTAATAATTCATGACTCATTGCCATCAGTGCTGGTCATATCACACAGGTTGTCCTCTGTTGTTGGGCATCCTAAAAGTAGTCTAGCCTTTTAATATTTCTTAAAAATGAAAAACTGCATTTCAAAGGGAGCCAGCCAGCTCCTTTAAATATTCTGTTTCCATTTTAGGATGAAGACGAGGAACAGTAGTTTGGAGGCTTTAGTGTCACTGCGTCCCTGACACACCATAAGAGCTGGCTTTGATATTTTTTCATTGTTACTCTGATCATTTTCCTGTGCTATGATTGCATCATGAAAGGAAACCCCTCAGATTGTTCACTGCAGGGCAGAATTGAATAAGGGTGTAAAGAATGTATTTATAGTTACTAAAAATATTAAAGACCCTCATTTATCTTTTATGTTAAAGAAGTCTCATCTCCAAGGCAAGACTAAGGCCTTCAGATGTTTTTTAAACTAAACTTCAGTGCATTTTAAATATTTTGAAATTAGAGTGTTCCAGTGTATATATCACATTTTTCTCTGGAACTTCCTGTTGCTAAACATAATCCAAAATCAGAATCATTTATGGAGCTTCTTAGATACACGACTCTCTAATACCCATGTTAAATTGGATAAAAAGTACAAAAAGGCGATCCTACTACTGTTGTATTCTACTCAGTATGTACTATCGCTGTAAAACAATCGATTCATAACTTTGACATCTTTCTTATCTTTGGAAAGCCGTTAAACGTTATTATAAGATACTCCGTCATAGCAGAAAAATGCCAAGAAAGAAAGGAAAATATTGTCCCCGCCTTGGAATTCTGTGCCGGTCACATTGCCATGTATCACTGAGTGTCATGCACATGTGTGTATACCCGTGTGTGTGTGTCCCTTTATGTGCCCCCTGTGTAATGGATTACAGGGCTGTATGTTCTAGCCTGTAGCTCAGATTTTCCACGTGTTGTGTCACAATCCTTTTGACACAGAAAGAGTTAAATTTAACAATTTAATGTCAGTAATCTCTGCAGACTCTGCTTTATTTTTTTTTAAGATTCATTTATTGATGCATACAAGAACTGGTGTACAGGCCAGAAGTGCAGGGGATGAGAGGATTCATCAGAGACAGAGTGGGAAACAGAACAGGCAAATCAACTGAAACACACTGCTGAGGGGAGCAGCAGGAAAGGCAGAAGAGGGCTGCTGCGCCATGACGGGGTCACCCCCCTGGCCAGCGGCAGGGATGGAACACGTGCTGCAGTGGCTGCGGTTTGCTTCATAGCGCATAGCTTAACCTACTGCGCCACCAGACACTGCTTTAATAGGAAATTAACTTTGAAGTTACACAGTCCTTACAATGAAACAAGTTTATATTTATTTCAGAAAATTCATTTTATCATACTTTGCATATCTGATGTTTTATCAGATCTGTAAAAACTTTTGGAAAAATTTGTCATGTCACCATAAACTTTCTTTGGTTCTCATCGCAAGTCACCAGTTTTTTAAAATCTAAGGAAAACAAACTACAGCTACAGGAAGTATTTGCGATCAGTCTAAAGATGTAGATAAATATCTGATGATTGTAGGCAAAAAATGAACCTCAACTCATTTGTAAATAACACAAATAAATCTATATTAAACTAATTGAATACAGGCATGTAGTAAGTGAAAAAAATAAAGTTTCTTCCCCCTTCTCATGCCCCCTCCACACCCAGGCCCAGAGAGGGAACCTGGTTTCAAATTCTGAAAAATACTACCTGATACTTGTTTGTTGGACATTTTGTGAAGAGTTAGTGCTGGGCCTCAAGCTCCTGCTACTCGCTGCTAGAAAGCCAACATTTGACTTTCCGTATATGAGACGAGTTGGTGAGAGGAATCAGGTCTGTTCAGAATCTGACAGCCTGCAGGGAGGGGGGTTATTGTCCCAAGGAGCAGCAGGGCAGGTCTAGGGTTGGCAGTGGTGTTTGCGAAGGGGCGGGGTTAAGGCTTTGGGGATGGCAAGTTCTGCTTTGATGTCATTTGACTCATGCCCATCTGTTGAGCAGGCTGGTATCACTCATCAAGCCTCAGAGTTGGGGTGTTCTCAAGCTTGGGGAACAATTCCTGTTTTCTTAAATAAACACAAGGCTCAGAAGTCCCTTCAAAAGGTCTCCCTGTTGATCGTGGCTGGTTTTGCCTGAGTCTCTGTAGTTTTGTCTTCAGGAGCAGAGGAAGGATGAGGGACTTAGGGTTCCAGGGCCAGGTGACAGCACCCTCTTCTCTTTTTATATCCTGGTGCTCTTTCTTGAGGGTATGGGTGGAGGTCTTCTTCTAGAACTGCTTCTTGCTAGGTCAGGCAGAGGTCTGGGGACCCACAGAGGAGCCGAATTTTTCCCTGGCTAACCTGAGATATGACTGTTGTCACGGCAGTCTAGTCTCAATTCTGTATTCCCTTGAATTATAATGGTTTGGAATTGTAATTGCCCCAGCTTTTTTGTAATAGCAAATCTCAGGAAAAAGTTTAAGTTTCTTTTTTCTTGTGCTGTAAGGTCTGAGACTATTTAGTTAACTATTTAGTCTCTGTTTCGATAGAAAGGAAATACTATGCAGGACACATAGTTTGTAAAAAAGACAGATAACTCAGAATGTATGTAAGAGTTTGATGTTTATTTTATTCCTTCGTCTATGTGTTTACCCAAGTATTTATACATACAATAGTTTGTGTGTTGTTTATTTTTATATAAATTCAATCATTCCGGGGAAATAGTCTATAACTTTTTATTTAGCTTAATATGTCTTAGGTCACGCACCATGTCAGACAGCATATACTGATACATGCTGTTCTTTAAACTGTAGCTTAGTGTTTTAAGAGTTGCCTTATTGATGGAAATGCAGGTCACTTCCAGGATGTTCTTGGGCAGTGTTTTTGGTTGGCTTTCACAGCTGCGAGAACTCTGACACCGTCATGCGGAGCCTCAAAACTGCATTCTGTGCACAACCTCGACCTCTGTTTCCCCATCTGTGACATTTGCCCCCTCTCTGGGTTACGAACCAAAGTATAAGCTATGGTTTTTTAGAATTCGCTAGAAAAGCTCTCATTATTCAGTATGTTAGTGCCGTCAGCCATGGTACTAACAGTAACAGCAAATACTTTGTAAGGCTGTACCAGGCACAGTAGAGTGATTTATGTAAATTAATTTATTTAATCCTCACAACAGCTCTATTTTTAATTCCATTTTACAGATGGAGAAACTTAGACACAAATAGGTTAAGTGACCTTCCAAAGCCACACACTTAACAAACTGCGCTACTGACAAATGGGTGGCCTGTCAAGCGCAGAGCATATGTGTAGCTGCACTTTACACCCACGGATCCAGAAGCAATGCCAGGGGCATCAGTGAAATCTAAGGCAGGCTCGTTCCTACCCTAATGGCCTTTTGACTATAGTTGAAAAGATACGTAACAATAAAATAGTCACAAAGTAGGTGTGCAGATCCTGCATGACAAGTGTGACAAGATGGGGCACACGCCTATCTGTCTGCAGCTCCATTCAAGTTGCACCCCGTTGTGTGGACAAGAGAGGCGTGCCTTGGAAAGAGACTCAGGTGAGACCTGTGGGTGAGAGGGAGGAATGAGATGAAGGAGAAGGCGGAGCATCCTTAGCAGAGGAGCAGCATCTGCAGGGGGGGGTCCTGTGCAGGGGGAATGTGCCAGTAGGAGTGAGTTGGTCTCCTGCCCTGAAGGGGAGGCTTATCTCATCAGAAGAGGGAAAATCACTACTATGTTAAAAGCAGGAGCATGATGTGATCAGATCTGTTTTCAGAATTTTTCCTACGGACTATTTGGAGAGCAATTGGAGTGGGACTTCCGGAGACTTATAAGAAGGCAATAGCCAGAGAAGGTAGATGACTAAACCAATTGGCTTAACAAGAGATGAAGAAAAGCAGGCAGATTCAGATGTGCATGTGACAGTTCTTGGGTCCTCGGTAGGTAGGGCGAGGCAACCTGCTGGAGGCATGGCGGTGGAGCTCACCAAGTTCAGCAAAAGACAGCAGCAGAACGCTGGTGTGAAATCCCAAATCCCTCCCCACTGCCTCCCCTGGCAGTGTGGGGCCTTCAGGTGGTGTCATGAGAGTCACACGTTTCTCCGTGAGCCACGTCCCCTTACATTGCAGCTCTCCTGTGCACGTGGAACAATAGATATGCTTTATTCCATTAGCCTTTAGAGATTTGTATGCAGGTGGCAATTTTAGATGCTTATCTTTAGCATACTTTTTCTGTTGCTTATTTTTCCCCCAGCCATTCTTAAAAGCATTTCCTCCCATGAGCTAAAAATATATTCCATTTCATAAATAGAAGAAACTATGTCAAGAAGTATAGGTGCCTAAATCCAAAAAATAAATTAAACCTCTCACATTAATTGTTTCTCAGGTATGGATGGAGAGTTGGAGAGGAGATGTTCAGTAGAATGTCTTATTTTTAGAGGTAAAACAAAACCAGAGAAGTACAGAAGGCACATACATAGTTCAGCATAAAGCTTGCCATGGTTGTGCATAAAATTTGCATACTGTATAGTTGGAGGAAAGGTACCTCCTGTGCTTCATACAAAGGGTGTGCACAGCTGGAATTTTTACAGCTCTTCCTTGTAGCAGCAGCCAACATTTTTCTGCATACTGTAACACTAAACCAAATCAAAATGTGAGGCAAACACTGTAGGAAATATTTAAGTGAATAATCTTGTTCCTCAACAAAGTATCTGCAAGACACTTCCTGTATGTAACAGGTAGTGTGTTACCGTGATGTGAAGAAAAATGTCCATCTTGTGGACTGGCTTATGCCATCGTGGTTGGGATATATTTTTACATTTAGCCCTTGAAAAACAACAACAGGAATATGCTCTATTTTATCTTATTTTTAATGCTCTGTTTTAAATTTGGTAAGAAGCAAATGACTTAACAGTGAAGACCATTAAAGTGATGACCTTTACTGTGACATTTTTCTTAGTTTTACTATAGTAAGAAGAGTTATAATTTCCTTAAAATAAAGGGGTGTGCATCAGAAGCCAGAAAGTTATATTTGTTTTGTTTTATTTTAGTATAGAGACTTAGTCTCCACCCCAGACCTATCCAGAATACCCATGAATGATGTACAAATACATGTATTTAAAAAACACGCACTAAGAAGAGTTACTCCTCTCGCACTTAATAGCCCCTGGATTAATAAGACAATAATAGCCACATTCAAACAGTTTTTCAGAAAATGCCTTTCTAAAGGCATTTTGTGTATAATTTATTTTGGGGGTATAAATTAATTTTGCTTTATTCACTCAGAAATCTCCGAATTTGAAAGGTGAAGGAAATACGCTCTGTTTAGGGGAAATAAGCTCAGCTACTGTTTCTAAGCAGTCAAGGCAAGCCCATACAATGACCCGCTCCACCCCACAGCACATCCTGGTGGGCCGTATCTGCTCAGCCTGCTCCACCTTATAAAAGCCAAAGCATTCCTGCCTCTAAGTGAACTACATCTCTTACTTTAAGCTTAGTCCAAAGTGAGATACTGTCAAAGAAATTTCGAGAATGTCTGTGTGTCCTTGTGATTGACATCCTTCAGGTGTTCATTTGTTCTTTTCTTGGAGTGGAGTGGAAAGAAGGTAGCCCACCTAGGAGTTGCCACTGCCCTCTAGTTCCCTCATCAGTTGGCCTGGCATGTCTAGGGAGACTTCACTGGGGGTATCTGACCCAACACCTGAGACTTTAAGGAATCATTTTTGGAGATGCAACAGGATATTGCTAGTAAATGTATTTTATTGGTATATAAACTTTCTGCATTTTGAATGAGGAATATGCAAATCTTTCTTTGCAATTGCTTTTTCGTTTTTTAATAAGGTACATAAAATTAATTATATCATGTTTTAAACACATACAAACCCTGGGTTTACTTTATCTCATTTTTCTAAAATTTTTGCATTTTCACCCACTAACATGCTTTTTCTTGTGGTTGTTCTAGACTTCTTTGGCTTCCAAAAGGGAAGCAATAATACATTAATTTTTTTTCAAAGATTTATTTATTTATGCATACAAGAGCTGGTGTACAGGCCAGAGGAGTGGGTGATGAGAGAATCCACCAGAGACAGAGTGGGGAGCAGAACAGGCAGAGTGACTGAAACACGCTGCTTGCGGGAGAGGCAGGAAAGGTCTGCTGTGCCAAGTGGGTCCCCTCCCTGGCCGGCAGCAGGGATCGAACTTGTGCTGCAGTGGCTGTGGTTGGCTTCATAGGGTGTTGCTTAACCCACTGTGCCAGGAGGGAGGCCTGATAATACATTTAAAAATCCATATCGAAGTAAATTTTATTTGAATATTTGATTTTAGTCTACCCTATTTGAAATAATAAATTCATATTCTACTTTTTATATATAGTGATTTCCTATAAAATACAGCTAATTTAACTGATAAATTAGATCTGAAATATAGAGATGGTAAAAGTAATATCTAAGGTGATTGCTTTACTGAGTGCAGATAGTTGTAAGCCAAAGTAAATATGTGAGGAAATACAGAAAACTCCTTAGTCATGGCAGATTCTTTTCCTGACAATATAACTCATCTGAATTACCTCTTAAGGAAAAAAATTGTGTGTGTGGTAGGGGGAGGGGGTCAGGTGGTATAGGTCATATTTAGCAATTACAGACTGGCATATAAAATATTAATTAACATCTTATGAGACAGAGGCCTCAAGGGCACAGTGAGAAAATTGGGTGGACTTTTGGGAAGTCCACCTTCGCCCCAGTAGGAATTACCCAGCAAGCCATAAGAGACTGTCAGCCTGAGCTGTTCACACTTTTCCTGGCATGAGAGAACCCAGCCTGAGTTCACAAGCAGCCTTATCTTCCTTGTTCAATCTTCACGTAGGTTGTGTCACGGACACTCAGTGAGTGTGCACGGAGGTTGAGTTTAACTAAAGGTTGGTAGAACATAGGAGACAAACTCAAATTGTCCATCTTAATGAAAAGTAATGAGAAAATAAGGAACACACCTTTGAGTGTTTCACACATATAAAAGGTACAAAAGACTTCTCTGAACAGTAGAGTGATTTCAAGAGCAGGAGACAGGCAGAGGAAAAATGTATTTTTATACATGATGTTGGCCATTAAATGCAGGAGGGTAATAGGAAAGCCTCCATCTTGAAATGACCAGTGAAATAGATGGTGAATATAAGCTAAATACCAATACCTAAATTGGTACTTAGGAACCAATGTTTTTACCTGAGATGAGATGAAAATACTTAAAAAAGAAAATATATTAAATGTTAAATTTCAATTAGAAGTGTTATAGAAACATGGATGGAAGGCAAGAGAAAAATATCGGATGGCTTCACTATTAGGAGGAATAGGAAAGAACAACAACAAAGAATAAGCTCAAGGAATTGGGCAATTATAACCACAAGCAAACAAAAAAACTCAACAAGACCAAAAAGCCAAGATAAACCAAAGGGACCATGGGGGTGGATGGGAAGGGGGGAAGGCAAAGATGGGGATGAGGGCAGAGGGTGCACAAGGGACTGAGGTGATGGTGCACGGGTGAAATGGTGGTGGGTACTCCCTGGGGACTACAAATGATGTCAAATATAATTAATAAAAAAAAAATTAAAACGGTCTTTCATGGTAAAAAAAAAAAAAAGAGGAAGTGTTAGTATGAAGTCATACCAGTGTGAAGTCTTGATATAAATATGTACTATATATATATATATGATTTCCTACTCTATTCATACAAATGAGCTAAAAACAGTGAAACTCTGGGACAATGAGCATACATGTCCATGAGAGGTTGATTTCTAAATTTCCAAATGCTATTTGCCAAAAAAAAACAACAACTAGGGCTTCTTGGAGAAATGATTTCGTCCAGGTCTAGGTCAGGAAAAACCAAGTGAGCCTGTAACCTCTTATGAAGAAGCAAGTTTGTGCTCAGGGACTAATGTGCTAAGGTCAGAAGGACACAGTAGCCAGTTTGGAAGGTGCTGCAGGCCAAATTCGAGACAATTTGATGATCCAAAAGAATAATGACACTAACTGATTATAACACATTGAAGTTTTGAGAATTCATGCATCTCTGATAAGCTTTAAAAAATTGTGTAAGAAATAAAGAGAAAGGGGCAAGGAAAGTTTTCTTTACAGAGTAATATTAGCAAATAAATGTAGAAATTAAGTCTATTCAGATTAAATACCACAGTTTTGCAAAGCCCTGTATAGTAATTGCTTTAAGTAAGAGCCATCAGATTTGCTAAAATAACCAGATGAGGGAAAGCTTTGGGAGTCAGAATATTCACACACTTAAAGTATGTGTAAAGATTATTTAACTGAGGAGAAAGGAAACCTGTACCTTTATAGTAGAAATATCTGGTGGCCAATACCTTGTTTATTTAGCAAAGCCAATAGTGTGCATATTAACATTATATTAACATATAATTGATGCAGTTATTGATGCAGTTAGAATGGTACAGAGTCAGTTGTGTAGAAATTGTGACATAAATATTTCATCTGGAAACAATATGAAATATCTGTCCACCACATGAGGTCATCTGCAGGATGACTGCCCTGGACTCTTCAAAAAGTCAGTGTTGGCATGAAAAAAAATGCAAATATATTTAATCAATTAAAAGAGATTAAGGAGATATAACCAAAAGCAATGTTTGAACTTGGGTGCAAAGTATTAAGAGTTGTTAGGGGATATTAATTGCATTCTGCATACAAAGTGACATTACAGAGTTACCCTTTTTCTTGGTTGTGATAATATTGTGACTATATAGAAGATGCATGTGGAAGGAGCATTTAGGTATAGAAATAAGCTAAAACTAACTGTAAAGTGGTTGAGGGAAAAAACCCATATAAACAATACCAATATATATCTATAGGTAGCTATAGATATAAAGATGTTGATACATAGATAAACAGACAAACACCGAGACAAGGAAGAGTAAAACAAAGCAAGTGTCTATAATCGCTGAATCTGGGTGAAGGGGAGCCAGAATTGTACTGGACATCTCTTTTATGCTTACTGTAAGATAAAAGGTTATGGGGAAGATAACTATCGAGTGTTCAGTGAAATGGATGAACTGACTCTTCGATGCTTAGGAGTTTGATTTTGTGTTATTTTTATTATTCTTTCCAATTTCAGACTGTGCAGTACAGAAGTTAAATCAACAAAATATGTGTCACCCCCAAAGCCCTTTAAAAAGCATGATTCGATGACATCATAAGGGTTTGCCTGCCCTCATGAGTGCTGGTCAGCTGTAGTCTGGAAAAGCAGGGGCCCAGGGTGGGCAGTGGCCAGATGCCCTCCCGCTCCCAGAGCACTCTCTTGTGTAAACTCAGATGCTCTGTCATTAGGCCTTGCAGGAGAACTGGGCTGCAGAAAGCAGCAGCCAGTACACAGCTGTCAGCCTTTAGCTTTGATTAAAATACTGAATGGCAGGGTGGGGCCCCAGGCTCCCTGGGTTAGAGACCGAGACTGTAAGCCAAGGTTTAGAGAGAAGAAGCTGGGTTGTTTCCATTCCAAGAACATGGCCACATGAAACGGGCTTGTGGCCCCCTCTGTGCCTTGGTACCCTTGGGCTGTCTCACAAAAGTATGATGGTGTAGTGGCAGGAAGGCAACTGTAGTGGCAAGAAAGGCAGCGGCACAGGAGCAAGGTTCAGGACGGGTCAGGGAAGGAGTCTTGGAGCCCTCAGTGACTTTTCATGCTTTTATTAGTAGAGGTGGCCAGGTACATGGCAGGCATGGGGGCCAGGGGACTGGGAGGCTGGCAGCCCCCGGGGCATCTCACCCTCTCCCCTCTCAGCTGCTTTCTACTGCTGCTGCTTGTCAGGACTGTCGGTCCTTTGGTCCTGTCGGTTCTGGTGTCCTCATGACGCCGCGCATTTAAGCCCATGTCCAACTCAGGTGCGCCCACTTGCGCATGCGCACCCTGGAATGCTCGCAGCACCGCAGGTGTCCATCATCACAGTGGTGGGAGGGTGGAAAGACTTGATTTTTCTCTGATCCTACAGCAACACAGGGCAAGTTCGGGATGGTTCTAGCAATTGGGGGTAAAGGAAGGAGTCTTGGAACCCTCGGTGGCTTTTATGCTTTTTATTATCAGAGATGATCAGGTACATGGCAGGAAAGGGTGCTGGGGGGCCAGGAGGCTGGCAGGCCTCACCCTTTCAGCTGCTTTGCTACTGGTGTCCTGTTCCTCCCACTGCTGCTGGTTGGTCTTGCTGCTTGTTGGTTTTGCTGCTTGCATTGGTCTTGCTGCTGCTTGTTGGTACTGACATTCTTATGACGCCTCCCATATAAGCCTGTGTCCAAACTCAAGTGCGCCCACTTGCGCATGCCCACCTAGGCATGTGCACAGCAGCACAGGTGTCCATCATTATACCAGTGGTGGGAGTGTGGAAAGACCTGATAGTTCTCTGACCCTACAGATGGGTTTTAAAAATTGTTTTAGTCTTAAATCTTGAATTTTCATGGATATCACATTAAGAAAAACACCAAGTTATATTGATCCAGTAGGACTGGGTTTTGCTAACCTTGAATATTCTTTCTCAGTGAAAGAATATTGCATGCCTACAAAAATCCTCTTCATTATGTGTAAGACCATTTTTGAAACCCAGTAAGGATTTTCATTTCCAGCTATTGGTTGTTCCAGATGCCCTGCTTATACATATCTAAACACCACAGTTCAAAGTACACTTAGAGCCTTTGATTTAGTAATAAAACTTCTGCGCCATCCTTTACCAAGTCCTTCTTTCCTCATTCTCATGCCCTTTGGCAGTTTCTATCATAATAGCTAGCTTCTTCCAGAAAAGTCACATAGTCAGTAGGAGAACTCTAGTAACGGGGTACCATGGGGTGTGTAGTGCTAGGAAGGAGCATAAGAGCAAGTTCTCGATGATTCCGGCAGATGGGGTAAGGAAGGATCCTGGAGCCCTCAGTGGATTTTAATGCTTTTATTATCAGAAGCGACCAGGTACAGGGCCGGCAGGGGGCTGGGGGTCCAGAAGGCTGGCAGGTCTCCTAGCCCCCGGCGCATTTTCACTCTCTGGGCTCTCTAGCCTCTCATCACTGATTCTACTGCTGCTTCTTCTCTTGTTCTTGTATTTTTCCTGGCATCCTCGTGACGCTTCCCTTATATGCCCATGTCTAAGCCCAGCTGCACCCACTTGCGCATGCCCACTTAAGCATGTGTGCAGAACTGCAGGTGTCCATTATACCAATGGCGGGAGGGTGGAAAAGGCTGATAACTTTTCTCTGATCCTACAGGGTGGCATTAGTCAACAGAATCCTGAGGTTGTTGAGAGGAAAAGTTTAAGAAAGCCTATCAAAACAAACAGCATGTAGAAAACAAGAAAATTTTAAGTAATCAGGTTGTGTTTCTAGAAAGTTCTGTCTTTGGAAAGTTACCCACAGAAGATCGCCACACTCTGCACAAATGCTGGCAACAGAGCACATGAAACTCCAACCTGGACTCAAACCACCCTTTATTATAGGAACTCTCTGATCATCTGCGGCAGCACTGGGTATTCCTTCATCAGGCTTATTTAGTGTTGCAGTTACAGCATGAGAATGATTTATGGGCTGGGCCTCTGGAAATAATGTGAACAGGAAATAGTGCAGCCACCGCTGCATTCATCGAGCATATCCTGTCTGTTCAAAGTAAATGTCGAAATCTACTTCTTAATGACATTTTTGTGCTGCTATTTTGTTTTCCTGCTTTTGAAATGCTGTGTTGTCTGCCACTCCTGTCGGGAATGCCTTGGACTTAGAGTGAAATGATGATAGTCAGTGTTAGACTTGGGTCGTTTTCTCTATTTCATCAGCTCCAAGCTACAAGGGCTCTTTTTTTTTTTTTTAAATGCAGGCAGGGTTAGGCATGCAAATCCTTCTTTCAGAGCATCCAGGAGTTCTTGGGCAACTGCTCCTTGGGAACCTGAGCTCTCAGCTGCCCACGGGCAGGCCTGGGTTGGGAACATAGGACACCTTGACTGACATTTCTGCACAGAAACCTCTCAAGAGCTGCAGTATTGTTGCCCATACTCAAGTCAGGGATACTGGGAGGTAGCCAGGGTGGGGATGAGTCAAAATTCACTAACTCTTAGAATTTCATTCATTTAGGTTTCAAAAGCAGAAGCCTTTCACATGGCCTCCATTATCTAATTCCATTCCCTGGCTCCACCATTTATAGGCCTGGTGATTCCGTCACACATGAAATAAAGTTATTAAGTGATGACTGCCTTCAACAAAGCCCGGCAGCTAGTAGAACATGGACTCCACCAGTATTATATTCAATTCAGCTGTTTTAAATGGGCAAAGGTACCGTGGAAAAGAAACACAAAACCAATTCTAACATATGATAAAAACTACAAATCCTTGCCCAAACTGGAGAAAATCTTGTTCCTTTCCAGCTGGGCACTGTGACCAACTGGTAACAGTCTTTTTTTTTTTTAATTTTATATATATTTTACATCATTCTTCATTTTTTTGTACAATGTGGACTTTCTCCTCTTAGGTGCAGTCCCGGGGAAATTCCCCCACCAATTCACCCGTGACCTATCTTTTAGGAAGGTCTTCAAGAACTAAATTGCCTCAGCCTGCACTTCCTTTGAAGTATCTATTCTCTGGAGTTTGTCTTGTAATTTGGGTTGGCTGCACCTAATGATCAGGGTGGTATGTGGGATTACCTTGCATCAGCATCTCTTAGGAACGTCAGGATGCGGTTTTCTCCATCAGTCCCTTCCACGGTGTAAAAGTGATGCTCCTGAGGATGCCCTATGTCAGGCAGACATCTCCTGTTTTCTCAGGTAAAGCCACAGACCTCTTAGCACTATGACTTAGTAGAAAGATGGCAGCAGGAGAAGTGAAATGAGCAACGTTTGTCTCCTTGAAGAAAGTGCTGTGTCCAGCAGGGGAATGTTGCACAAGTAGATGGTACATCACTGCCCTAGTCCTGCAGTTCTCAGAAATTTTCCTGTTTGCAGGCAACATTTGCCTAGAATGTTTAGCTGTCTAGGATCAACGCCCAATATGGAGATTGATTGGAAAATTTTCATCGCAGTTGATGTTCAAATTATTTTCACACTTGACAGCAAGTGTGTTAAGAAAGATCATTAGATTGTATTAAGCACAGTTTGGGAAAACATCCAGCACTCTTTGTAAATAGTGTGCGATGTTTCCATCTGCCCTTACTGCTGCTGGGTTCTGTTGGTATGAGCTTGAACTGGAAGCCACTGTCCTTCTGAACCTTGATGCCATTCATGGTTGTTAGAAACTCCCAGAAATCCAGAATTGCATAATGTGTGTAGTGGACAAAACCCCATGATGTCTGTATCATACTTGCAACAGCTGACCTGAAGGTATGGAAATAGGCAAATTGAAGGACAGTAAGTAGCTCTAAATTTTTATTGTGTCTAAGTTGTTAATTGGGAGTATATTTTGTAAAAAGCACTAATTTCAAATACTTTAGGTGAGGACAATCTTTGATTCTTTCTTGTTTAGAGAGACTGACATTTTTTTTTTTTTATGTTGTAATTGTTCAAAGTACTCTGCTGGATGTTTGAGGGAAAAGCAGGACCTTAGATAAATCTGCCATCGTGATCCCTTATATGAATTTTAGGCTGAAGTTCTATGTAATAAGGCAAATTCTTCAAGGTTCTTAGGTATTGTTTTAGGTAATAATGTTCTTCTCTGCCAAATGTATGTTCCCATGGAAAATACTTGTTTCACAAATGGTATTTCACTAATAAGCGTCTGTCTTCATAGTGATTAATCACTTGGTTACTATTATTAAAATGTTTCCTTGTGCTCATCAATACTTGAATTTCTTAAATTTAAGAAATTTATACATATTTACAGTGAAAGGATGGGAAAACAAAAAAATGTTACTTTTTATTACTTTGTGGAATTTGATGAGTCACTAGTTTGGCACTCTCATTTCTGTTCATAGGACAAGGTTCAGAAATAGAATTAAGAATTTGCTTAGGAGTAAGCTTTTCTGTTTATTGGGAGATGGTATCGTACATTCATAAATGTATAATCTGCATTATGTTCCAGCAATATGTTAATGCTGAGTTCATAAGATTAATCAGGCCACACGCTGTCCTGTGGTTTCACTAATATAGTTCTCAATTACATCAGCATTTTCTCTTTCACACCACACACAAAAAGCTTTATGGAGCAGTGTATAAGAAGTCCTCACAGGCAAATGTTCAGACATAATTAAAGATGAAGTTTAGCTTTTCCTTTATGGTTGGTGAACAAGATGATGTTCTTTAACTATATGGTAGCAAAACAGAGAGAGCAAGGCACTTGACTGCCAAACACATACTCATTGAAATTTCATGCAGGACTTCATCAGTTGCTAGAAACTCATTCCAGGAATTGCAGTCTCAACAAGATCCGTAAGAAACCTGGAAGAGTGTGAATGTTCCAGGTCTCAAGTGTGGAAACAGGTCCACAGCTCCTGCCCACATTCCCCATATGCATACTGCTTTTGGGATTTTTCATAACAGAATACCTGTGGGAAGACCAGTTCCTATAGTAGACTGCAAGCTAGGAAGATATTTACATTCATTTCACTAGAGTAAAATGTTGCCACTGATTGGTAGAAGTTGGGTCATTGTGCCATATCTTCTGAATTGAAGACACAAGTCCAGATTTATAACAACATCAATCAGCTGCAATAGCCATGTGTTCAGTGGCTATTCCTGGGCACCTACTTGTGCTTGGAGCTCCACTCTGCACTGCTCAGTGGTGGTGAGAAGAACAATCTAAACTCAAAGTAGTCTGAAGGGTTACTCACATCTGTTGTTTTGAACAGTGGAACGAGTGCCTCCCTCCTGGGCCTTGTGTCTGTAACCGCTGAAATGGCCCATTTTCTCATATTCTCTGTTGAGTATGGTTAGACAGACTGACCACGGTGAGATACCATAAGACTGCCTGATTAGATGGCCTGAAATACTGAGACACCCTAAAAATGCTAGATTGCAGAATCAGTTACAAACAAAACCTTAGGATGATCTGTTTAACAGGGCTAGATGGACTGACTTGCCCACATTTAGCCGTAGTTATTGGGTTGTGGCAACAAAAGGAATATGAGATACATGCCCCATAATCTACCTGAAAGAGCAGGACGCCAGCCCCACTCTCCTTCAGACCTGAGGCAGCATCAGGTATAATGAGATCAAGTCATGCATCCCAGCTCCAGGGGTCTCAGCCATCTCATTTCCTACTTGCCTCTCCCTCCCCTGCAGCTGCATGCTCTATTTTTTTTTAATAGCAGCAGCAGCAGCAGCTCATTTCCCCAGCAATGTCTACTGGAAACATTTTAAATATTGTACAAACCTACTTTGCCATCTTTTATAATTTGCATTACCTATTTTGAAGCAATTCTAGAAAGAGGAAGTTCTCTGTGCTATATTCTATTTATCATATTCTGTTTACTCCATATTCAATTTTTACCCAAAGAGGACTGAATAACATCCATTCAGTAACTCAGCACCTCTACTTTTTATCTATCTTTAATGCAAAACATAGTATTTGTATAATATATAGCTAACATGATGTTTATATGTGGTTTCAGTGAAATTTATAATCATTTATACATTAATTCGTTCTCCTTTTTGTGTGTGTATGGAAAGGATAAGAAATTGGCAAGTTTCCTTTTTTTATTTAATTATATTTGACATCATTTGTATTCCCCAAAGAGTTCCCACCACTATCCCACCCATGCACCATAACTTCAGTCCCTTGTGCACCCTCTGCCCTCATCCCTGTCTTTTCCCTTCCCTCCTTCCATTCACCCCCATGGTCCCTTTGGTTTATCTTTGACTTTTTGGTCTTGTTGAGTTTTTTGTTTGCTTTTGGTTATAATTGCCCATTTCCTTGAGCTCATTCTTTGTTGTTGTTCTTTCATATTCCTCCTAATAGTGAAGTCATCCGATATTTTTCTCTTGCCTTCTGATTTGTTTCGCTGAGTATAATTCCTTCTAGCTCCATCCATGTTTCTATAAATGGCCCTAGTTTGTTATTTTTGATTGCTGAATAATATTCCATTGTATATATGTACCACATATTCTGGATCCAGTCCTCTACTTTTGGGCATTTTGGGTTGTTTCCAGGTCTTACCAATTACAAATAGTGCTGCGATAAACATAGGAGTACAGGTGCTCTTTTGGATCAGTATTTTTGTGTCCTTTGGGTAGATTCCTAGGAGTGGGATTGCCGGATCATATGGTAGTTCCATTTCTAGTAGACCGAGGAATCTCCATATGGCCTTCCATAATGGTTGGATTAGCTTGCATTCCCATCAGCAGTGTACTAGGGTTCCATTTTCTCCACATCCTCGCCAGCATTTGTTGTTTTTGGTTTTTTTGATGTGTGACATTCTTACCGGTGTGAGGTGGTACCTCATTGTGGTCTTGATTTGCATTTCCCTGACTAAGAGGGATGTTGAGCATTTTCTCATGTGCCTGTTGGCCAT
>JAGFMF010011493.1:5266789-5325723 GCA_019455555.1 Galemys pyrenaicus
TTTAATTAGATTTTCTGTAGAGCCTTTAGGGTTTTCCAAGTATATTATCATATCATCTGCAAATAATGATAGTTTTACTTCCTCTTTCCCTATTTGGATGCCTTGTATGTCCTTTTCCCGTCTTATTGCTCTGGCTAAGACTTCCAGTACTATATTGAATAGCAGTAGAGAGAGTGAACATCCTTGTCTTGTTCCTGATCTTAAGGGGAATGCTCTCAGTTTCTCCCCATTGAGGATTATATTTGCAGTGGGTTTGTCATATATAACTTTTACCATGTTGAGGTATGGTCCTTCTATTCCAAGGATTTCGAGAGCCTTTATCATGAATGGGTGTTGGGCTTTGTCAAATTCCTTTTCTGCATCAATTGATACGATCATATGGTTTTTTTTGTTCTTTTTGTTCATATGTTGGATGGCGTTGATTGATTTTCAGATATTGAACCATCCTTAAGCTCTGGGATAAATCCCACTTGATCATGGTGAATTGTCCTTTTTATGCATTGTTGTATTCTGTTGGCTAGAATTTTGTTGAGAATTTTTGCATCTGTGTTCATTAGGGAGATTGGTCTGTAGTTCTCTTTTTTGTGTGTTATCTTTGTTTGGTTTTGGTATTTGTGTCATATTGGCTTCATAGAACATATTAGGTAGTATTCCTTCTTTCTTGATTTCTTGAAAGAGTTTGTATAAGATACGTACTTCTGAATGTGTGGTAGAATTCAATTGTGAATCCATCTGGTCCTGGGCTTTTGTTTTGGGGGAGTGCTTTGATTACTTCTTCAATTTCACTACTGATATTGGTCTGTTTAAGTGTTCTATTTCCTCTTTGTTTAGCTTTGGATGGTTATATCTTTCTAAAAACTGGTCTGTATCTTCTAGATTGTTAAGCTTCTTAGCATATAGCTGCTCATAGTATTCTCTGACTATTCTTTTAATCTCTTTTGAGTCTGTTGTAATTTCTCCTCTTTCGCTTGTAATCCTGTTTATTTGTGTTTTCTCCTGTTTTTCCTTCATTATCCTGGCTAGAGGTTTATCTATTTTTTTTTACTTTTTCAAAGAACCAGGTTTTGGTTTCATTAATATTTTGGATTGTTTTCTTGATTTCTAGTTCATAAAACAGAAATAGTTTTAATTTTTATGATGTCTTTTCTTCTACTGGTCTTTGGATCCTTTTGTTGCTCTTTTTCTAGATCATTAAGGTGTGAGATTAGATGGTTTCTTTGAGTTTTTTCTTGTTTGTTGATTTGGGTCTGGATTGCTATAAACTTCTCTCTTAGTACTGCTTTTGCTGCATCCCATACATTTTGGAATATATGTGTCCTCATTGTCATTTAGTTCAAAGTATTTTTTTAATTTCCTCTGTGATTTCCTCTATAATCCATTGTTCTTCCAGTGGTGTTGGTTTCAATCTCCATGTTGTGGGTAGGTTTCTTGCTTTCTTTTTGTGATTTATTTCTAATTTGATATCTTTGTGATTGGTGAATATAGTTGGAATGATTTTGACCTTACTGAATCTGTTGATGTTGGTCTTATGGCCCAGTATATTATCAATTCTGGAGTATGTTCCTTGTGCACTCGAGAAGAAAGTGTAATCTGATTTTTTTTGTCTTGTTGATCTATCCATTGGTTAGAGTGGGGTGTTGAAGTCCCCTACTATATAAGTGCTTTCTTTAATGTTTTCTTTTAGAGCTGATAGTAATTGTCTGATATTTTTTGGTGCTCCTTCATTTGGAGCATATATGTTGATGAGTGTTATATCTTCTTGAGATACTGTACCCTTGACCATTATATAGTGCCCTTCTTTGTCTTTTTTTTACCTTTTTTTATTTTGAAGTCTGTCTTATCTGATATAAGTATGGCTGTTCCTACTTTCTTTTTTGGTCCATTGGTTTGTAGGACTGTTTTCCAGCCTTTTACTTTCAATCTATGCTTATCTTTTGTGTTTAAATGTGTTTCCTGAAGACAGCAGAAGGTTGGATTGTGTTTTTTAATCCAGCCTTCTACTCTGTGTCTTTTTATTGCTGAGGTTAGTCCATTTATATTTAAAGTTAAAATAGTTCTGCTAGCATCTATGTTTGCCATTTTGTCTTTTTGTGTTATGTTTTCCTTTATCTTATACTGTTCCTCTTTTTCATTCTTCTAATGGTTTTGGCTTTAGAGCTGTTGTAGGATTTTTTGGAGAGGTGGTTTGGTCTTGCTGAATTTCTGGAGTTTCTGTTTCTCTGGAAAAGTCCATATTTTTTCTTCATATATAAAGGAAAGCTTTGCTGGATACAAAATTCGTGGTTGGCATTTGTTGTCTTGCAGTTTTTTGAATATATCCTTCCACTCCCTCCTTTGGCGTAGTGTGTCTTCCAAGAAGTCTGATGTTAGCCTGATAGGTTTTCCTTTGTATGTTATCTGTTTCTTCACCCTCAACAGCTTCATTATTTTTTCCTTGTCTTGTATTCTTGGTAGTTTTACCAAGTTGTATTTCTTTTTCTATCATAGAAATTTGGGGTACATCTTGCTTCTTGTATTTCTAGCTTCATTTCATCTTTTAAGCTTGGGAAGTTCTCCTCTATTATCTCCTTGAATATATTATCATTTCTCTTATCATTTTCAATTTCTGGATCTCCTATAATGCTTATATTTTTTTTCTTGATGGTGTCTAAGAGCTCTCGAAGCATGACCTCGTTTTTTTCCTTTGGATTTCTCTGTCTTTTTCTGCTTTGATTCTTTGTGTTTCTGAGTCTTCTATAGAACTAATTCACTCTTCTATCTCATCCAATCTGCTTCCCATATATTTTTTTTATCTTCCTGCAAGTCTTCCATTGTCTTTTTTAATGACTTATTCTCCTTTTCCAGATCATTGATTCTTTTTAACTTGTCATTTTTTTTCAATCATGCTGGTTCTGAAATCTTCTGTTAGGCTGGACATTCTTTCTAGGTCATTGTTGAGATCTTGTATTTGGCTTTCTTTTGTGTTGTATTTTTCCCCTGTGGGCTTGCTTGGTTGTAGTTTTTCATCTTCCTGATGTCTGCTTTCTAATTTGTTGTATTTGTTGGGACACTGTTGCTTGTATTGGCAGGCATCTCTTTGGTTGTTCCTTTTGGGTTTCAGGAACTGGTGGTCAACAAACAAAAACACACAAACCCAACAAGACTGACACAAACGATATAGAGATAGACAAACAACAGAAAGAAAAAAGGAGAAAAATAAAAAGGGAGTTAGGGAAGAGAAAAATAAGAAACAAAACAAAACAAAAACCAAACTAAACAACAATGACAACAACAAAACAAAAACAAAAAAACAAACAAACACACACATGAAAAAAACCTCCAAAAACTCACATTAAAACAGCCACAACAGTATGGGGGTGGAGGGCAAGATGTTGTGTTGATTGCCCTGTAGTGGCAGGTGTGAGTATATTTCAGTTCCTTTGTTGTGGCTGGTTGGGTGATAGGGCTCCTGAGGACTCCTTCCTCCTGAGGACTTGGGGAACCATGTGGTGTGGCCCCCTGTGTAGAGGCTCCTTTTATGAGGTTCCCTTTAATGCCTTTCCAAAGGAGGACAAGAGTAGGGGGGGAAAAGAAAAGGCTGAAAGAGGAATGTATAGGAAAAAGGAATGGGTGGGGAAGAGACAGAAAAAGGAAAAGAAAATTTTAAAAAAATGAATTACAAAAATATTTTAAAAAAGAGGAAAAAAAGGGGGGGTTGGGGAGAAATCAGAAGTCTCACCCCACTCTGTGTGGGGGGATGTTAGGTTAGGAGGGTGAGGCAGCCCCAGATTGACTGGTACCCTGACTGTGATTGTCTTCCATGTGTCTCAGGTTTCAGGATAAGTGCTTAGACTGGTTTTTCTTGGTATGGGGGGCAGGGGGGTTCACCTTTGAGTCTGATTATAAGCTCTCCCACTACCCAGTAATGGGGGTGAGGTCACTTGAGGCTCTCCAGTGCTGCCCTTTGTTTGTGGCTGCACAGAGTGGTTTTGCTTTTCCCTTCTGGGGTACTGCCAGACTGCCTCAGTCCAAAAATCGTGCTCTCTCTCAAGCACTTGGGAGTGTTGCCGAGGTGCTCTGCACTGGGTCAGCCCCTCTGGATGCCGAGGTCTCCAGTCTTCCCAGACCCTGCCCACTCCCACCCCCCCATCACCCACCCACCCATCCACCCCCCACTCCCCACCAACTTTGCCAAACAGGGATCCCTGAAATGGCTCACCAGGGGTGGGGTGGACTAAACTGGGCCTGGACCTCTGCCCAGCCTCAGTCCAGCTCACTCCCCTTTTTCCCCCTCTCTCTGGTCCAGCCTGGACCTGGTCTCTGCTGTTCCCACCTTCAAGCTGTGCGGGGAGAGGGGGGGGGTTGGGGGGGGAGAGGGACACAGTGCTCTGACCACGGATCAGCTCCTCGAGGGCAGACTCCCTATAGCATCTCAGTTGTGAAGGCCTAGCTGGCTGCAGTGCCTTTGCCTAGGTTCAATCCAGGCTGGCATTGTTCCAGCCCCAATGGCTGTCAGTGGGACTCCCCTTCCCCCAGCCTGGTTGTTCTAAGTTGTGTTAACTCCCTTTGCCAAATGCTTCTCTCCACTCCCTCCTCAGACTCCCCCAAAGGCGAGAGTTCAAACTTACCAGGCCTGGAGATGTCTGTATCTGCGGAGATCTCAGCAGCTTCAGGTTTTGTAGTGCGATAGTCTTGATCCCTTTCCACAAGTGGTATTTATGAATGCTCTTTCTGCCGTTCAAGGTGTGCTGGATTTGCGGATGGGGGGAGGGGAGAGAGGGACAGGGTAGCAAGGTTATGAAGCTTTTCTCTGTATTTGCGCCCCTTCGATGAGTCTCTCCTTCTGTGTAGGCTGTTGGTACTGTCCAATTTATTTTCCATGTCCCAGTACTTGCAGAGACCCGCTGTATAGTCTCCCTGTTATCCACTTGTTCTCCGAGCTTTCTATTCTAGCATCTATTCACCGCCATCTTTTTCCCTCTCCAAAATTGGCAAGTTTCTAACTCCGGACACTAGCTTACTGCTAGTGGTATAACCTGTCCATGTGTCAGTTTCTGTCCCATCACTGCTTTTTATTTCTCCACTGACCAAGGTTATCATCCCATTAGTTGAAGTATTTTTTCTCCCTCTCCTTGACTGTTTCACTTGTCTGTTCTTCTCCCTTGTCTAGGTGATCACCTCATGTTAATAAAAGATCATTAAATCTGTACACAACCTTAGCAGATCTTCCTGTTACCTAAAAACCCTTCCAGACTAGCACCTCTCCCTCAGGTCCACAGATCCCCAAGGATGCAGTCCCCTCCTGCACGAAGGCCCTGCGACCCTCAAAGAGGACACACTGGACCTGCTTTCCATTACTCACTGCTGCAGACGAGTTTGCCCTTTAATCTGCAAAGGAAAACATACGTATTTGTTTACAGTGAATTAAGCTGAATGTGTATCTGTGTCATTACAGCCAGTTCATATTATTCCTGGAAAATACCTGGAGGGATTCCCATCTAAATCAATTATTTGGTACAGATTCTAGTATCATACTTTCCTTAAGTTCTGCAGGTAACATGATATAACTTATAGTGTATATATTAACATTTATAGAGTTCCTTTGCTCTTTAAAATAACAATAGCTCAGAGAAAAATATGGTATAAACTACTAGGAAGTGATTTCCTCAATATATGTCATATTCAAAACACATATTTTGTGAAGTTTTTATAAAACTGAGTTCTATATTTCAGAAAGGTCAATGTCATGAAAGGAAAATTTCAGAGAACTATTCCAGATTAAAAAGACTAAAGAAGCATAAAAGTCCTTGGTTGGTTCTCTCAAGCAAAATAAAATATATAAAGGAAATTATTGAGACAATATGGAAGATTTGAATACACATATTTCATAGATAATACTTTTGTATCATTGTTAGATTTCTTGAAAGTAATAATATATGGAAAAGTATTAGGGATACTGTTATCTCTAACCAACTTTCAAATGTTTCTGCAAAGTAAGTATACACACGCAAGTTGTAACATTCATTTCTTGCCCTTCCTTATTTCTTCCCAATGAAAGATAAAAAGATTTTTCTTAGACTCTTTGAGGCAAACTAAAAGATACAGGCAGCGGGAAAGCCAGCACCCCAAGACATTCCCTTCAAGGCATGGGGTGGGAAGTGTGTCCTAGTAGGGTTCTTCAACAACCTCCATTGAGTCACTTCTTCCTTTTGTGTAGAATTAAACCACATCACTTGCTATCTGCTAGACATTTTTCTCTGCTATTTTTTGAATAAATTAAATATTTAAACCACTGGTAGACAATGATCTAAAGATCGCCAGCTTTGGTTCATTCTCTTGCTTATGAGGAATGGAAGTGGGCAGGGGTAAATGGCAGTCACTACGTCTATGTACTGTGTACCTTCTGGCAGGTTCAGCATGACAGCAGCCGAAAATGTGGCCCTTTTTGTTTGTCATCATTTTCCATACTTTAGGATGTACTTTACCCTTTTTTTAAAAATGTATATATTGAATTGTGAGGGGAGGTGAATTGTGTCGTGACATTTTGAAATAAAACAGGCGTGTTTCATTTTAAGTCTCTCTAGCTGTTCAGTGAAATGGTTCAGTTGGGTTTATTAATATATAAATAGAAGATTAGGTTTGAAAGCACAATGCCATCTTAGGAAATATAAAAAAGCAGCAAAAAATGAGGCCTATGTTTTGATGTCCATTACAGTTTGGGGAAGAGTTCTCCAAAGCTGCAGTAGGATTTGACACAGAAAATGACTGGATTGAAAGCTCTTGAATTCAGACATAACCCTTACATGGCAACTCAAACAACTAACATTCCCCATTATAAAACCAGAATAGTTCTTAAGAATTTGTATTCTCTTACTTTTGGTTTTTGTGATTCTTCTGGCCAGAGTGTGGACGGAATTTGATTTATCAATATGTATCATATTCTACTTGTTTCATATGCGTTTCTAACCTAAAATGATACTTTACTGTTTAAGCTGCTTAAATTGTTTATAAAATTGCTTTTACATTGTTATTCAACACAGTAATGTATGGCTAAGTGATATCATTTTATCTAATTTGCTTGATAATTAAACAATCATTCTAGCCTTGGGGAGAAAATATGAGACTTTTTTCACCATAAAATCATTAAGAATATAATCTGAACTTAAAAAGTGAAATATTAAACTATTTATTTGACAGAAAGGTTTAAGAACTATGCACTTAATATGCAAAGAAACAGTCATTTCTCCTTGCTCTAAATTCTGTTACTATCCATAAAAGGAAAATATATCAATTTAACCGTTTGATACAAAAGGAGAGATTCTATTAGGTTGCCTTGTGTGTTCTCTGAACAAACATCCCTATTATTCCTACATGCATGTGTAGCCAGCCTTTGGCTATGTTTATATGATTTCCTTTTTAGAAATACATATCAAAAAAAAATAAATGTGTATTAAGCATGCATATGGTTTCCATTAGTAAGAGTAAGCGACACTCAGTTCTTTGGATTTTCTTTCTTTCGTCTTTATTATATGTATAATTGTGTTGTGTACTTTAAAACTTTCAATATTTTGGCATTTTAGAATACAGCAATATGCTGTATTGCTGTGATCCATATATAGTTATATTTGGAATGATATGTTATGCTTGAATTATGAAAATAATTTGACACATCTACTACGTTTGGTGGATATCATGTCTGCCAAAAATATTTCTATTTGCACACTGCTGGCTTTCATACATAATTACCTACTTGTTCATCTCAGGACATAATGTCAGCTTGTACTATGTAATATAAAATAATCTCATCTATATGCATAATGAATTTCTATTATCTAAGAGTTGTTTATATTTGATGACATTTTCCTTCTTTGGGAAAATATACTTCAGTGAGAGGAAAATTGCAAACATTTTTAAAATCAGTGCTAATTTTCTTTGGCATCACAGTATGTTTGGAGTGTGGGTGATTAGAATCACTATTGTTTAGTGGCACTGTGCTAAGTCTGTGAAGCATGAGAAATGATTTCTTACCTCATGGAGTTCATAAAAAATTATGCATATTGAAAGATAATTAATTTAATGAGACAGGATGAGGTGACGATAATGATTGCTTTGGAGTTCAGAGAAAAGTGAGGTCACCATGGACCACAAGATGCATCAGGGCACTGAGCCTTGAAGGCTGGGAAAGAATTAGCTGTGGTCTTGTGAGCAGAGAGTAAACACACCATGAGGTGAGTGGACAGAGAACACTGGAGTAATGAAAGACATAGCAGGGCTGAATATTTTGTGAATAAGAAATGACTGGTATCTTTAATGTAATACAATCAAATCCATGAATGTCACACTGAAATTTTAATAGAAAAATGGATGACGTCTGCAACAGTTGCTTTATAGAAGATAAAAATGCAAGTGATCCATCTATGTATTTAAAGCTATTCAATTTCATTAATGAAATTCGAATTTAGAAAGTAAAATACACTTTATTTTTCACAACTGACAGCTACTTTTAAAATGCAGTTAGAGTTAAGGGCCTCTTCATACATTTGTTAGTAAGGGTAAAAATTAATACAAAAAAATGTAATGCAGTTTTTACTTACTATCACTATTATTTTAAATAAGATCATGCCCATTAATTATGATTAGATGATTTCTTCTAGGGTGATTTTCTAATTTATAGATAAGAATGGTCATCACAGGACCATTGATAGTGAAAAGTTTGGAAGCAATCTAAATTGCAACTGTCATGATGATACAACCTTCTAATTAAGCATATGCTTCCAGAAAAGTTAGGATAACATGTTAAAGTCATAGAAAAAAGTCACAGCAAAATCCATATTTTATTTAAAATAAATATTTGTTTAAAAAAAAGGCTGTATTAATATATCCTGAACTGTTAGCAGTTATTATTCTGAGGGTAAAATGATGAGTGCTTTGATTTTCTGTATCCTTCTCTATATTTTCTAGATTTTTCTTAATGACATTGAATTATTTTTAGAAAAATTATATTAAACTTTCATTTGTTTTAATAATTTATTGAAACAGCACAAGGATCGTTAGAGTAAAATCCCAAAGAGATGATTTTCTAAATCAATAAATGCCAGTGTTTTCTTTTGATCAACTAATGAAATGAAGCTGTTGAATAAAACATGTGTGTGTGTTTGTGTGTGTGTGTTTTGGTGTATTGAAAGACTAAGAAAAATGTTTAGATAGAGCCTGTGCTGAAGAAATCCTTACTCTTGCCCACCACCATCAGGGGGTGAAAGAGGCACCTAAAAGGTAGTTTACACACCCAGATCCAAAATGTTAGTGGGGATTGAAACAGGCTGGCAATCGATGTACAAGAAAAGCAAGAACCAGAATTGTTTGAAATAACTAAAACTTAGAGAGTAGAAAGACTTATAATGGCACCCACTTGTGACATAATAATAGGGACTATTCTAAGAAATTTAGACTAACCTGTATTATTCTAAGTTTTGCTGTGTATTTTTACACAACATACATTCAAATGGCTTTGCTGGCCCTAAGAATGAAGAGCCTTTGACAGTCATTTTTGACCTCCCCACACTTAGCCTGACCTGCTGGTATAGTCAGCCTGCCTTGTCAGTTCTCATCAGTGTGACAGCATCAGTGACTGGTGGTGATAGTAGAATGATAATGAATAGCAGCATAGAATTCATTCTCATACTTGTACCATTATTTGGCTTGTTAGCTTTCACAACAGAAAATAAAATTCATAGTAAATAATGTAACACTTAAAAAATGGTCTGCAACTTGAAGGAAATATACTTCCAGGTATTCAGAAACTAGGTATTATATATTAAACCATAAGCATTACTGTGGGAGGAATCACATTAAGTCACAAGTTCAGAGGAAAAGAGTGAAGACTTGGAACCTAGGGGTACAATATATACAGGCAGGGTCAGCGGCCACAGTCAAGGCCAAAGTCTGTTCAAGCTCATGCTAATCTAGACCTCACATTCAGCCACTTTATTCTTTGCACCAGAAATTTACATTACAAGTGAGTTATTTTAATCTTGCAGTAAACAGCCTCTCATTGGCAAGTACAAGTGTAGATATGTGTTCTTCTTTTATTTAACAAATACCAAATGTGCCGCTGTTATGAGCCAGGGAGTGTTCTAAATTCAGGATAACAGAATTAACAAAACTTTTCTCTTGTGGGGATTTCATCCTGATGGAAGGAGAAAGGTCACAAAATAACTTACCTGTCCTACCAAGGAAAATAAAGCTGACAAAGTAGCTAGGGAATTAAGTGGAGAAAGAGAAGTTGGAAGTGGTTAGACTTTTAGGGTAGCCAGATGAGACCTCAATCTCAATCTTGATTGCATGATCAGAGGAAAGGATGTGAGCAGCTATCGGGGGAAAGAGATTTCAGGCAGAGGAAAAAACAAGGGTAGAGCTTACAAAAAGGAAAAGCAAGGAGACATGTGTGGCTGGAACAGAATGAGTGATAAGAAGAATGTTGAGAGGCAAGATCTGAAAGTCAGTGTGACTAATTCTGGCATCACATCAGGCATAACAGCTGTTGTAAAGATTTAAAGCTTTATTAATTTTGACAAAAGTGGTGACATTCAGATTTCTGTTTTTAAACAGAAGTATTTTCTAAACTAGTCTCAATTTCTTTTAAAAGGCTAAATGTGACTGCTTTGTTAAGAATAAACCATGAAGATATGGTCATCTTAACAATACCAGTTCTTTCAATCCTTGAACAAGGGATGTCTTTCCATTTATTTGTATCTGCCTTAATTTCTTTTGTGGATACTCTATATTTTTCAGTGTAAAAGCCTTTCACCTCCTTTGTTAGTTTTACTCGTATTTTATTTTTCCCCATAACTTTTTGGAAATATCTATTTGGAAATATAATCTTTATGTAGGTAATAAAATTAAAATTAAGGTCATTAGGGTGGATTTTAATCCAGTGTGCCCAGTGTCCTGGTAATAAGGGGAAATATGAATGCAAAGACATCTAGAATTTGAAAGACAATGTGAAGACACCCCAGAAGAAGGTTGTGTGAAGACAGAGGCAGAAATTGGAGAGGTGTTACAGATCATGCAGGATTTTGCAATATGATAAAGGATGTGCAGAGCTGAGGAATTGATGAGGAAGTAATTGAAATGATTGGTCATGGGATGTGACCTGGATCAGAAGAGAAGTGAGGATGTGAGAAGAAAAATAGACCTTACGGAATAAAAGAGCAAAGATTGAAGAAGGAAAAAAAAGAAGCCATCACCTCAAGCAGTTCACCATCTAGTAAAGAAAGAGTCATTAAAAACTCAAGCTATTAAAGAGGGGCATGGAAGAAGCAAGGGGAACATTCCCAGAGGAGGAGTGCTCACCTGTGTCAGGGGAAGGAGGACCAGGAGTGACTTCAGAGAGGAAGTCATAAAGAATACATGGAAATTTGGCAGATGGCAGGTTGGGAGTGGGCAGCTAGGAAGAGAAAGCATCCTGTTCAAACGTGAACTCATGACATTGGACGTGGTCTGCAGTTAATGTGTTTATGAACATACTTGAAACTACCTTCACTATCTAGAATTATGAGAACACCTATTATATTTCTTAATTACAGATTTAATGCTTGTTTGTCACTCCCCAATATATATGTGTGTATGAGTTTTCATAGATATATAGCATATATACAAACTAATGATGAAGTTGATAAGATTTTTTAAAGGAAGTGAAATAGAAAATTTAAAGAAATACTTTTTACTAACATGCTGAACAGAAGTACATTTTCTCTTTCCCTTTTATTCACCAGCCACCTTCATTCCAGTTTTCTTTCTCTGACCTCCTGAACATTCTTCCTAACCACTTCTAGGCCAGTTCTTCATTGTCTGACCTTCATACTACTCTGTCTGCCAAAATCACAAAAGCCAGCTTGAAAGTACAAATTCAAGCTTTAATATGTTTGATTTGGTTTCTCAAAACATAATACATACTAACATTAGACAAAATATGATGGAGCGTGATAGGATTTGGCATTCAAACTTCTTGGCTGTGAATCATGAACATCTGAGTTGAGGTTTAGTATTATTTTTTTATTTGGGATTGTTTAATCACAAAACTTAACAGAGGTCACTTATGCTAAGACTATTCTGTGAGGACAGTTCACAAATATTTTCTTAAATCTTAGGCAGTAACAGCATGACTTATGGTGGTAAGACTTCAGCACAGTACAGCTCAACAGGCTGCAGAAAGTAATCATAATTTGAGCAAACCCTGTGGGACATTCAGTGTGCTGATTACAGTGTCCTGAAAGCTCATGCCCAAGACAGTAAAGGACATTATACCTAGTCAGCACTACGACTGACTAATTATATACCTAAATAAATCCCAGTTATCAGAAATCTTATGGCCCAGCAAAGGTTTTTGTAAATTGGAGCTGAATACATACTTCCAGGTACACAGGAGTAGCTGCAGGGCAGCAAAAAGAGCAGGCATTTTTCTCGTGCACATTCTGGACAGGGTATGTTCGCAACAGTAGGAAATCTACTAAGAAGGTAATGGAAAACCATAAAAGGAAATAGAATAGAGAAAACAGAAGGAAAGTGTCAGAGTGGCATCTTTCTATTCATTCACTCATTCATTACATTGAATGCTTTATTGTTGTAGGGGCTAGGGCTGTAGCAAAGAATAAGATGGGTATACTTGCATTCTAATGAAGGAGGAAATCTTGAAATATGTCCATTGACAGATGAGCGAATAAAGAATAGATACATGCATGCACGTGCACACACACATAAGGGAATACTACTGAGCTATAAAAAAGGTGAAACCCTGCCATTCACACTAGAAGACATTATGATAGTGAAATAAGTCAGCCAGAGAAAGAAAAACACCGTATGATTTCACTCATATGTGGATCATAAAGAAACAAAGTAAATGAACAAACTCACCAAACAAACACTGCAAGAACAAAGTAGTAGTTACAGGACAGGAAACATGAGGGAGTAGGCAAATCAGGTAAAAGAGGCCAATTGTATGCGAAGGATGGACATCAGATTGTTGTTGGTGAGCATAATGTATTACGGAGATGCTGACTTATAAAGCATTTTATGCCTGAAACATATATAATCATTCAAACCAATGTTACTTCAATTAAAAGTAAGTTTTAGGGGGCCTCCCAGGTGGCGCAGGGGTTAAGCACCATACTATGAAGCATCCATAGCCACTGCAGCACCAGTTCAATCCCAGACAGGGAGGGGACCCACGTGGCGCAGCAGACCTCTCCTGCCTCACCCGCTGCTCCCCTCAGCAGTGTATTTCAGTCAGTCTGCTTGCTCTGTTCCCCACTCTGTCTCTGGTGAATCTTGTCATCCCCCCATGCCTCTGGCCCAGTTCTTGTATGCATAAATAAACAAAAACTCTTAAAAACATAAGTTTTAAAAAGTGAAATATTCGATAATGGCATGTGCTATGCAGAAAAGTGAAATGGGATAAGGGACTAGAAAATAATTTTTGATTTCTCTTTGCTTCAAACAAACCTTAATATCTGTGAAGCTGTGTTCAACATGAACTAGCAGAAGTACCAGGTTCCCATTCACCCAGCATTCATTGAACACACGTTCCATGGCAGGCCTTTGGCAAGAGATTTCACTAAATGGACTGTCTTGTCAGCAGTCTTGGGCTGCTTTACTTAAGACAATAGTTACCAACAAAAGAGTCCTGAGATCAGATCGTTGTCACCCAGGCTTTATATATATAAATGTCTGGCACTAGATAGGTAAGTAGTAGATTGATCACACTGTAAATTCAAGCCAACAAATAGAGCATACTGAAAGAATGCCCAAAGCCCCTGGCACTCTGCCGTGTTTCAGAAACCAGGCCCCCTCCAGAAGGCTTTGGATAGGAGTAGCTGGCGTGTTAGGAGTTACAAGGCTTTCGTGAGCGACAGAGAAGCGCACTGAATAATGCAGAAAAAAAGTGCTACTCGAGTCACTGGGTGAAATGATGACCCCTAGATAAATATGTTTGATTCTTAACCCGATGACAAAGAAACTGCAGATTGCATGCAGTGATTATTACATACTTTTTAGCATTCAGTGTTTTTTCTCTTTTTTTAATCAATTAATGGATTTTCTTTTTATCTGTACTGAATTTCCTTTTTATTAATCAATTGATGGATTTTCTTCTTATCTGCACAGACTCTGTCTGTTTGAACTATTTTAAATCCAAACTTAGAGTTTTCGTTGGTTAGTTTGTGTTTTTCAGATGAGTTTCAGAATATCCTTGTTAATCATTTAAATATACTTTTCTGAAGGGCCAAGCTCGATTATCTTTGACTAGCACCATTTTGATGACCACCTCATTAACCTCAGCAAATAGGATGGAATTTGAAATTTACACTCTTTAGAAGTACCTTTGCACCTTCCAGAACTAGGTTTCTAAAAATGTATGGTTAAAGAAAAAGATTAGGGAGCAATGAGACGAGTTGGCCTCTGGCATCCCTACAAGAGTCGTATGTCTAGTCTATAATACAATAAAGATAAAGCACCACCTAAACGGCCCTCAATTACATAATCGTCTTTTCAAATAGTAAAACAAATATTATGCAATAATTGTCATTGGCCATCTCTTGTGTGGTAGAAGCTTTTCAAGAATGGTAATTCCTAAACTTTCATGAAAATACTCAGTGCTAGCTTTATCCCTTGTTGCTAGAAATAGGCACTTTAACAGTCATTTTCCCATGTGTCTGGCATGATAGACAATAGTTCAAAGCCTTTCTCATTTTAAGACTTTCAGTTATTCTCTCCTTATTTAATTCTTGCCTTAAACCCTACCTTGAGCTTCTTATCTGGTTCCCTGAGATGCAGAGTGAAGTGGCTGCTTTGAATCAAAAAGACTTGAGGTAACCTTTATTTAACCTACTCAACATATTTCACTTAACCTCTCCCTCCTCCCAATAACCAGGAACAGTAAGCTTTAGCTAAAGCACATTCCTTGCAAGGAGTATAGTTCTGTGGCCCTGGTTTCTTTACTTTTCCCTTCATGTTGATTAGTTTTGCTGCAAAAACCTCTATTTCTGTTCTATCGTTAGCTTTAGCTTGGTATTTTATTTCTTATCCCAGATTTCTCTTACTTATTCCCAAAAGGATCATCTAGCCATTCATATCCTCTGTATCTGAAGTTTTCAAAATAACTTCAAATATATGGAGATATAAATTTCCGCACACTGGAATTTTGAATAAAGAGACTTTGTGCTTGAAAAAGGATCGTGGTATTTTATGTATCTATTATCAATAGATAAATAAGCAATTATTACTAGAATCATAGGCAGTCATAAATACACATAACAGTGACAGTTAATATATGTTAAACTGGCTGTAGTTCTTGCATCTTGTAAGGTAAACACATTCTGCTGATCTCTTTCTCTGTGATACTTTTTTTCTCTGATTCAGTGTTTTGTTTCCTGAAAGATCAAATCTCTCATTTGATTACTCTTTTTCCAAAGTTTTGGTTTTTAAATACCAGGTATGTTTAGATGAAATTTCTTGCCCAACTATTTTACAAACCACCCCTGAGTCACAGAGTGATAGATGACTTCCTGGGGGTACGCCCAAGCATTGTGTAGGAAGTTACTGGCATTCCATAGAAATAGGTGCTCCTTTTACTAAGCACTGGCAATGATTTTCCTTTTAAAGATTCTAAATCAGTATACTATTGATGTTCATCAAGCATGATCAAGTAACTCCTGGATCACTTTGCAGGAATTATAGGTTACTTTGAGAATGATAGACTTTGGAAATCTGTTAGAAGTGTTCTTGTGCATACTTTGGATGAAGGAAACAGATGTGTTATACTCTAGAACTGTGTTTTTTATGGGAACAGCTTTGGGTGGAGTATTTGATTCTCAAGCCATTTGGAAACTTTCTGCCTTGGCAATATAGATCTCTTTTGTTTAATATTATGGCAAGATTCTAATATTTACACATACTTTTCTCTGTGTTGTGCGATGTTAGTATAAGTTGGGACATGCTGGCTTGTCGTTTTCTAAAGTGAATCGGTTTATCTTTGGTTTAGCCTGAAATTGCAGCAGAGAGTACGTTTCCTCCTGGGATCTAAATGTAAAATAACTGAAGCAGATTGAAGTTGGCAGTGACTAATGAAGTCTCATGCAGAAGTCGGCAAGTCAGTGGGTTTCTGCATATGGGGGAGGAAGAACAGGAGTAGCCAGCGCTGTTTTGAGATCAAGGCATTCATTTCTTCCTTCCCCTCTGGAGCCCAGCTACAACCAGGGAGAAAGACTTAAATATTCCTCCTACATTCTTTCTAAAGACATCAAACTCACAGTATACAAATTTGTTACATTACTGATAATTCCCAGCCAGCTTCCTTGTTTAATGAGCCATTTTAGCCGCCTGAAGGTATTCTACATACAATAATTTTAATCAGTCACATAAAATTTATGAAGCTGAGATTCCAGTAAAAATTAGCATGAATTAGAATGATGGTAATGCTTCTTGGAGAACCCCAGCAGGCTGGCCATTTGGTCCACCTTCAGTGCCCTGGAAAGCGCAGTCCTTATCGGCACCTGAAGACCGTCTTGCTCCTCCTAGTCTCAGCGTGCACAGCCTTAGCTGGGTTTGGTCTGCGGTCAGTAGCTGCATATTTTGCATGTATCCCTCAC
The DNA here is from genome assembly GCA_019455555.1 of Galemys pyrenaicus. Taxonomy (NCBI): domain Eukaryota; kingdom Metazoa; phylum Chordata; class Mammalia; order Eulipotyphla; family Talpidae; genus Galemys; species Galemys pyrenaicus. The sequence goes on from JAGFMF010011493.1 coordinate 5,283,412, forward strand.
ACATACACCTGTATTTCCGAAAATGCCAGAGTAATTTCTTTGTTTCTCTCTTGAAATATGTTATTTTTGCAGCTGATTTTTGAGCTTTAAAATGGTCTGCGGGATACATAGTATCTTGCTGCATTTACTAGATTACTAGTATACCATTTGCCTGGTGTATTTAGAAATATGTTTTGAAAGAAATCAGTGCTCTTTCCCCCTTTGGTTCATCTCTCACAGCCGGTGCCCGCACGGAGAGCAGCAAGATTTGTGTTTTCCAGCTCATTAAACTGACAGCAGAAATTAGTTTGGGGTATTAAAAACTAAAAAGTTAAATTACAGCTACACGTGTCCTTTATGCAATGGGGCGTGTGGAAGATGTTTGATTTTAATGTTTGCTATAATGGAGAATTTAAATTACAATGTTTGTCAAATCTGTAATCTTTGTTACAGAGTGGAATATTAATTACGCTTTTAACTATGAGAGGTAAATAAAATGAGCATCCACTGCACGCCCAGGGGTAAATTGCAGATTACCAACACTGTGACATAACGCACTAAATGTCAGTTTTGTCAAACAAATTTAGAGGAACAGTTAAACTATTAGCTTCCTGTTGTTCCAGGGCTTTTCTTGCAGCAAGTGACTGCTTTGAGCAGCAGGGACACTGTGCCTTATGGAAGGCTAAGGCACTTCAATTGGATAAGCAAGATGAATGAGGAGACAGCACCACAGACGCACTCAATTAGTTTATAACTGTCTATTAACTTCTGTAGGTGGCTTTGAATAAACAGCAGATTAATGGTTGCACTTTTGCGAGGAACTTGGAAAGCCCTGGCAGAAGGGGCAGAGGGGCGCTCAATGCAAAGATTGTTCTCGGTTTTTTTCTCTTTTCCACTTTCACCATTGTGTCCCTGGAGCCAGTAAAGGCTGTTGGAGACCTGTGGGGTTGAAAGGAAAGCACTGAGGAGTGGCACACACCCTAGCATTTCTCTCGGTTGTTCTTGCGAGCAAAGGAGGCGTGCGGCTCTCCAAAAAATACGTAGAATACAGGTCGCTGGGGACCTCTCCTGGGAAGGGAGTAATGACTGGTCTCAAAATTCGGGACTGGAAAAGCTTCCCTTACATGCACAAAGCCAGGATTTCTTCCGCGGGTGGGTTGAGGATGGGCTGATGCTGAACAGTCGATCCGGCCTGGAGGCGCAAGTGAACTCAGCCGCCTCCAGTGAGGGCGCTGTTTCTCAGTGAGAAACTACACTCTGATGCTCACTTTAAACTGAACTGAAAGAGCACGCGGTAGATTTTGATCAAGAAGAACTGCAAAATTTAATGTGACATGATTAAAGAAACAGTGAGAAGTAAAGTGGAAGAAGGAGACAAAATATTAGAGGGACGGAAAAACTAGACCAAGAAAATGTGGAAACAGTGAGTGATGATTTCAGAAATGTTCAAGTTCTGCTGCAGGTTCTGAAGTTTAGTCATTCTTATCTGCGTGCCAGCTACTTTTTTTGGACATGCAGACGTCATACATGTTGTGAGCCATTTGTCATAAAATACTCCCACTAATTACACACATGTGCACACATGGGTTATTTATATTTTAAAAAACTAAAAAATTATACTCAGTGCCCCCTTTGGCTAGGTCGGGGGCATCCCCACGAGGGCCTGTGCCACTAGAAGCAGTTGTCAAATGAGAAGTATCAATAAAACAAAGCTTGCAGTGGATGAGTTCCCTAGATCCATTTTTGTTAAGTTACGGAAGGTATAGTTTTTTCTGCCTAAGTATCCTTTGGGGAAAAAAAAAGCCATGATTAAATCTAGCTGTTGGATATCTGTTTTTTTTTCACCTGTTACTATTAATTGCTGGTCCACTTTAAAACAAAAGTGCTTTGTTTGATCATCCCTGGATTACCATCTAAAGATTATTGATGTTTATATTTTTTCCTTCTTTTAATTTTTGCATACAAGAACTGGGGTACAGGCCAGAGGTGAGGGGGGGATGAGAGGGTTCACCAGAAACAGAGGCAGATCTACTGAAATATACTGCTGAGGGGAGCAGCAGGAGAGACAGGAGAGGTCTGCTGCACCACGTGGGTCACCTCTTTGGCCAGGATCGAACTCGTGCTACAGTGGCTGCGGATAGCCTCATAATGCTGCGCATTAACCTCTTACACCACCAGGGAGGGGCCTGTTGATGATTTTAATACCTAATTTTAGTTCAGACTAAATATAACCATTTATGTGCTGATGGATATTATTTAATATAATATTTAATAATATTGAAACATTAGAATGAAGGCAGTTTCCATATCAAATACTACACAAAACCCTTAGGAGACAAGATCCCAATGAACAAAGTGATAATAATCAGGTGAAATAATTTTCAACTGATTGCCCTTGAAAATTTGAAGCATTTTGCTTAACTCAAACTTGAATTTTGTCCTACTACTATACCTGGAGCTACTACTAATTTGAGAGGGTCTTTCTTTTGCAAGCTACAAGTATAAAAGAATGGGACGAGACATGAAGAAAGCGTTATTCAAATGATAATCCAGAGTTCATGCCTTCATTTTCCTGGTTCTCTGCAGTTTACAGAGTCCCATATTGTCACTGCTTTGTTGCTGCTCTTGTGGGCTGTGGTTGTTTTTACATACCCATCTTTCCTCATTGCTGTGAGTTTCTCAAAGGCAAAGGCTGTATTCTTCACCCTTTATGCCAAGCTGCTAGCACATTGCTGTGCTCATAGAGGGTGCTTAAGAATCAATCCTGGAAAAGAGAGACATCTTACAGGAGTACCCAGATATCCAAGATGACACAGCAATGCTTTAAAGGACATGCAGTCATTAGAGAGGAAGTTTCTGTCTGATTTTCTCTTGTCTCTCCGGCGTCCTTCCTTAGGAATTGTGCTTTTCCTGTATTCTCATTTAATCCTCATAATCACCAAAAAAAAAATAGGATATATATTCTTCCTGTCATACATATGAGGAAATCAAGACTTAGGAAAGTTTCTGTCTTTCACATGGAAAATCAGAAGTTAGGGAGTATCGGGATATGTGTGGGTTGGACCTCTGGTTACTGCTATTTACTCAGTGAAATAAAAAGTATTCATCCCAAAGAGGAGATGGAGTAGCTGAGGGAGATAAGCAGAACTGAGAGAAAATGGAAAATTAGTTTTCCTACAATATCCCACTGCATTTCGTATTACTTATTTTTATGTTATATAAAATTATATTTCATGCCCACCATAACTTTTCTTATCTAGCTGTTAGGTAAAAAAACTTCTCAGCTTTGTCTCCAAGACCCTCTACACACTGACGGCAGAACTTCCTATAGGCAGCTCCTACATTATGTGTTTTTCTAAGTGTTGCTTGACTGACTGATAATAAATTCTGAAATGCAAAGCCCTATGATATCATTTTAAGAATTAATTAACATTTTATCAGAATAAAATGTCAAAGAGGCTTCAAGTCAGTAGCCTAGAGTTAGTAGAGAGAAATTCAACAGTGTTTCCAATGGGTAGTTTAACAAAAGCTTTCCAATGCTATTGATCTGAATATATCATCATCTCAAATATGACGCATACTTTTCACATGATTTTTTAGTTGTGTAAACATCATTAGCAATGACTTGCTGAGCTAAGCATTTTCACAGGGACCATCCCCTCGCACCACCAACAGATTATGCAAAAAGAAATCTCTACATGTAACTGAGGATGATTTGAGCCCTTTTTTGCTCATCCCTGTACTTCAACAAATCTTAACTGTTCAAGCTACTCAAGACAACACATCACACAATGTAGAAATTGTGATTTATGTCAAATGCTAATATATGTTGGCTGTCATGTCACTTAATAGGGGGGAAACAGGTGTTGCAGAAATTAAACAAAGCATCGATCTCTTCTCCGTATATATAGTTGTGCAAGGGGAACTTCTGAATGCCTTCCACCCAGCATCTGTTCCCCTATACTCTTTGATGTGAGCAAGGAGCACTGCAGCTTGACAAGGGTAGGTCATTATGTTTGAATTAGTTGGGACTTGAAGGGATGGTAGATTCTCTCTCTTTGCTTCAGAAATCAAAAGAAAATGCAATACCTGCTGGGTACGTATCCCCTGAAAGTTGCTAGCACTATTCACTCAGATAAGCAGATGGCTTCTTTAATGATTAAACCCAATTTTTCTAAAATGCTAATTAGTTAGAGAAAGATAATTTGAAAGTCTGTCAGACATTGCAGGAAATGTCTTTTATGTCTGTGTTATTTGCTCCTAAGAATCACACAGCTATCACCTGAGTAAGCTCAGTTTCTCTCATTTTACTTAAATCATGTGACTCTTCAATCTCAAGAAAAGGGAAGAGCCAGTGAATGAGGAAAAGAAAAATGCTTTCAGAATGAAATGCTCAATTAAAAGAAAAACTATTTTCAAAAATCAGCCGTATTCTGGCTGATTTTTTTTTTTTTGAACAAAGCATTTGGACCAATTTCTTCAGTGGTTTTATAGACCATGTCCTTGCATCTCTATTCATTTTTCTACAAACTTCCATTGAAACATGGAAAAACCAAACTACCTCTATTAGTTCTGACTCTGAGCTTGCCAAAGCAGAGGTCTTGGTTAGAGTGTACTGGAACAAATGAATGAAGGTAATAGAGATTTGGTATTTTGTTCTGATTCCTCAGCAAAATCACTGTTTTTTTAATATAATTTATCATTCACTAATATGGGATCTGTTCTCTACCTACTTCATTGATCTATTGATTCATCCTGTAGAACTTCTGACATTTTGAATGTGGCTGATGCATTCTTGTGGCTCATTTAATATATCCTTTTATTATCCATTTCCTGTGAATTGGACATTGTTCATTTCCTGTGAACTAGAGACTGAGTCAGATTTTTTTAATTTTGATAAGAATTGTTCTTATGTGATAATTTGTAGTTTCTACTGCAGAACATCAGGAAACATATAAAGCTCAGATTGATTAGTTGGGTAGTCGTATTGCCAACCTGATCCATCTATTATGAAGTTCCACATCAGCCTTCCACTTAATGGTTTTTTAAGCTACTGGTGATGATTGCCTAGATCTATTATTTTATTAGGGATTTCAAAATGGTGACATCCTAATTTTGTCATTCCTTCTATATTTATTGTCTTTCTTTCTACTCAAGTGATCACTGTGAAATACAGTATACATGGGAAGCTGAGATAAATGTTTGATTCTTTCCCTTTGTCTTCCAGCTGCAGAGTGAACTGATGTCATAAAGACTTTGTACAATGGTTAATGGTGTCATTATAGACTCAGGGATTTTAATATGTGTTTGATGTTTGAATACTAAAGTTCAGAGTGTCTCATTTTTGGTCAATTAGATGTTTCGACTCCCTGAAGTTTTCTCTTGTGAGTTTTTGACATGACTTTAGAATACCTTTTGAAAGAGTTTACTAATTTCTGCTAAGATTAGATGTTCTCAACTCATCTCGTGCATTCGCTGCCCCATGACTGGACTCAGCCATTCTCTAAGAAATTCCTGTTTCTTTCAGTGGGAAATAATGTGTAGAGTCCATAAGCTGGCTACCAAGGTTAATTACTAAACTAGGCCAGCCCGGCCAAAATAAATTTAGATTTATTTTGGCATCTTTATCTATATAGAAAAGAGACCTAAAAATTCAGAATGAGAATAAATATTTTGAAGTTATAGTTTTTATATCTTTAGAGGGGAAAAATGATAACTTGGACCAAAAAAATAGCCATTATTTGGGATACGTTAATAAGAAAATGTAGATCTGGGTGGGAAAGAATAGTTGATAGATAAGTTGGTGTTTTTAAAATATCAAATACTTAGCCAAATGACCATAGATATCCCTGTGAGTGGGAAAATATTAAAATTGTCGTGTTTGATTAAAAAACTTGGGTTAACACACAGCACTGTAAAGGATCCTCAGCCACTGCAGCACAAATTCAATCCCCCAGCCAGGAAGCTGACCCACATAGTATAGCAGGCCTCTCCTGCCTCGCCCACTGCTCCCCTCAGCAGTATATTTCAGTCAATTTGCCTGTTCTGTTCCCCACCATGTCTCTGGCGAATCCTCCCACACCCATACCTCTTGCCTGTACCCTAGTTCTTGTATAAATAAATAAATTTTTAATAAATAAATAAATAAACAAATAAAAAAGCCTGTATTAGGGCCTCCCTGGTGGCACAGGGGTTAAAGTCTCAGTGCTATCAAGCTATCACCAGCCACTGCAGAGCTAGTTAGAGCCCAGCCCGGGAGCTAAACCACATGTGGCATAGCAGACCTCTCCTGTCTTGCCCACTGCTCCCCTCAGCAGTGTATTTCAGTAGACCTGTCTGTTCTGCTCCCGACTCTGTCTCTGGTGAATTCCCCTCACTGCTTGCACCTCTGCTCGAAACCCCAGTTCTTGAATGCATAAATAAAAATAAATCTTCAAATAAAAAAAAATCCTGTATAGCTTCTTATTACTGCTATATCAATTATTATATGTTTAGTGGCTAAAACAACACTAGTTGTGATCTTAGAATTCTGTAAGTCAGACACTTGTCAAGTCGCACTTGACTGAAGTGAAAGCATTTGCAGGACTGTGTTCCCTCTGGAAACTGTACAGAACAATCTATTTCTTTGCCCCTTTAACTTCTCAAGCCCACACACATTATTCGGAGTATGGCCCCTTCCTCCAGCTTCAAAGTCCGCAAGAAGGGTTGAGTCTTCTCACACCGCATCTCTCTGATGTTCTGTTCCGCCCCTTAACATGTCCTGTGATGACCCAGGGCCACCTGGATAAGTGAGATAATCTCCTACTAAGCTCAGCCAGTTGTCTGCAGCCTTAGCTCCATTTGCTGTGTATTGCTGTGGAATCTGTGTAGACATTCACAGATTCTGAAATTAGGATGTGCACATCTTCGAAGAGCTGTCTGCCCAGCAAATAGGCTCTCTTTCCAGGCACAGAGGGACATCCCTCATGGGGTAAAGCTAGTGTCTCAGGAGCAGTCTCTCTTAGTTGCTGTGCTCCATGCCTGGTGAGAGAAGCCTTAAAGAAATAAGTTGTAATTGCTTCTGAATAAATTAAGCAGCAGCTATATATTAAATGTGAAATAGTCTTTTAAAAACTTTCATTTCCTCCTTTATGTTTATGAATTTCTTGGACACTTAGTTTTACATATTCAAGGGATCACCTACATTTTATGATCATGTCACTGTTTGAATTAAGATACAGAATGCGCAATTTTCTGTTTATTGGTTTCCCATTTCCCTATGTGCTAACACCAGTGGTTTTCTCTGTTTTTATTAGACAGAAACAATCCAGCATTTTAGGGAGCATGGCAGACTTCAAGAGAAAGCTGGGGGTGCTTTTCCACTATGACATGCATTAAAACTCCTCCTTTTCACTTGTACTGATAATCTGATAGAAGATCAACAGTACACCAATTCAGTCTTGCTGCAGTGACATTTGTAAAACCATTAATTTTTAGGACGGGGTGCACACATGGACTTCAGCAACATAAGCTGACTGTGAATGGGGCCCGCTCTCACCAATGCACTTTATTCCCATTTTGCTCTATTGCAGATTTTAGCCATTTCATGTTTTCTGTGCCCTCGCTGGATCTAATCCCTCTAGATTCTTATTGCTTTGATGTGAAAAATAAAACAAAACAAAATATTGCTAACGATGACAGATACTGCATCTGTTATTTTCACTGCTGACATTTTTGTGTTTAAAAATCTTTGGATGGTTTGGAAAATTGCACTACGTGCTCCCGTGAGCTGTTAGTTACTCCCCAGCCAGGGAATGTTTGTCAGGAGAACTTTCGGCAGCTGGTACTGGAGAACACCATTGTGTGTGTTTGCAGGGCCTCACTGCAACAGGCGTTTTGAGAAGCCCAGCTAAAAACACCATCAACCAGTTACAACACAGGAGCTCATCCTTTGGGCACACATAGGAATTTTTGTCCTGGGTAGGAAAAAAAATAACTAAAAAAAATAGGAAAGGTGTCTGAGTAAAGAAGGAGGCATGAGGGAGATTGATAATTTAAAGTGTTTTTCAGGATTAACCCGAAAGCTTTCCCTTCAATGCTGCTATGTAAGTAATGTTAAATGGAAGCTACAAAGAAAAGCTGTGTTGTTGCTTGTTTTTTTCTTTTTCTTTTTTTTTTTAATTCCTCTTTGCTGCTTAGAGAAATTCAAAGGTGAAAAAACATCTACATCCATGAATCGATTATGGGTTTCCACTGCCAGGGTCCTTTTCATTCTTCCCACAAACTGAAAGTCTGTATTACACATCATGAGCTACTCCGTGAGAAGTGCTTACCATCCCTAAGTTCTGATCTTATATCCAGGAACCTTCAGTTATTACATGTGTAAGAGTCTCTCTCTCTTTCTCTCTCTCTCTTTCTCTCTCTCTCTCTCTCCTCTTCTCTCTATCTTCTCTCTCCCCTTCTCTCTCCCCTTTTCTCTCTCTTCTCTCTCCCCTCTTCTCTCTCTCTCTCTCCCCTCTTCTCTCTCTCTCTCTCTCTCTCTCTCTCTCTCTCTCTCTCTCACTCACACACACACACACACACACACACACACACACACAACTATATCCATGTATTTTTTGATGGTCAGGATATAAGTATTGAGAGTCATCAAATAATTAGTTAATAGAAGCAAGTAGAAATACTTGTTAAGTTCCTAGTGCCCTAGACGTGGTTCTAGAACAGGAAATAAACAGCAAACAGAAGAGGGAAGAGCCCTCAGTAGACATACAGCTGACACTAACTTTTGCCTAGAAATATAGTAAATCACCTGTCAGGTGAGAATAAAAACAGGGACTCTCAAACTATGTAAAAATAATGCTTATTATATAGAGGCTCCTTTGAAATTCAAGGGTGAGGACAAGTTTCCTTTTTATCAGTTGAACACTGTAATGTCAAAAAGCTTAAGTCCTTAGACTTCTCCAGAAACGGGAGGCTCTGGTCCTATATTTTTTAATTGGATATTTTTATTAAGGCAGCATTGATTGGCAGCGCTGCATACGATTTGGAGGTTTAAATTCACACCACTTCGGGTGTATATTACACCACACACACACCCAAAACACACATTTCTCAACCAGTGGCCCCCTTTTCTCCCCACGCACCCCATCCCATAGCCTGAGTTCTGCAGTCAGATTTGGAGGGTTGATGTTGGTTTAGTTTGTCTGTTCCTTTATTTTGTTTCTTTATATTTCATATATGATTGTAGCCATCTGCTGTTGGTTGGTCTTTGTCCTCTGACTTACTCACTTACTGCAGTTCCCTTCGGTTCCAACCATGTTGTTGCAAATGACAAGATTTAAAAAAAAAAAAGATTTATTTATGCATTCAAGAATTGGGATATAGGCCAGAGGTTCAGGGAGGTGAGAGGATTCACCAGAGACAGAGTGGGGAACAGAACAGGCATATGTACTGAAACACACTGCTAAGGGGAGCAGTGGGGGAGACAGGAGAGGTCTGCTGTGCCGTGTGGGTCCCCTCCCTGGCCGGGAATCGAACTGGTGCTGCAGTGGTTGGATACTTCATAGTGTGATGCTTAGCCCCTTTAGCCACCAGGGAGGTCCCCAAATGACAAGATTTTATCTTTTTTTAAATAGCTGGGCAGTTTTCCATTGTGTGTTTCTACACATTTTCTTAATCTAGTCATCCATCCTTGGGCACTTAGGTTGTTACCATAAGTAGGCTGTTGTAAATAGGCCTATCGACCTGCAATAAACATAGGAGTACAAGTATCCTTTTGAATTGGTGTTTTTATATTGTTTTTGTGAGTAGTGGAGTTTCTGATCATCTGGACGATCTATTGGTAGTATTTTGAGAAATCTCCATACTGTCTTCCACAAGTGCTAGACCAGGCAACATTCCCACCACCAGTGTATTGCAGGTGGGGGGGGGGGGCGTGTCCCTTTTTCTCTAGCTCTTCCTTCATCAACATGTATTTCTTGTATTTGGTTGATTTTTTAATAGGGGTCATTCTTTCAAGTGGAGGTGCTATCTCATTTTGGTTTTGATTTATATCTCCCTGATGATAAATGATGAAGAGCAATTTTTCATGTGCCTGTTGTTTTAATGAGTTTCTTTCGCTGTGTAGAAGCTTCCCCTTTGATATAGTCCTGTTTGTTTATTTTTGCTTTTGTTTCCTTTGTCATTGGAGTTCAGTCCCCAGAAAATCTCTGGAACCAATGTGGTGGAGTGTTTTGTGTTTGTCTTTTTCTCTGTATCTTATGGTTTCAGATCTTACATCCAAGACCACGTAAAATCACATTTTAACAATGTTAATTCTTCCAATCGAATCCATTTTCTTGTGCCTTCTTGTTTCTTTTAACATCTTACAGTTTTCATTGTACAGGTTTTTTTCCTCCTTTGTCAAGTCTGTCAGTAGCTACTTAATTATTTTTTATTATTGTACCTGGGATTGTTTTCTAACTTCTAGTTGTTTTTTGCAATGCAACTGATATTTATATGTTGACTTTGTGCCCAATAGGCTGTATTCTCAACAAAGAATTTGTTCTAAATATAAAAATATGTGAGACGTTGATGTTATTATGGTTCTCACATAATTGATTTTAATAAGCTCATGAATTTTGTTGCAATAAGTAACATAAGAACCCCACCTCCATAGTTATTGCAACTCATGATGATAATGATGGTTGATTTTGAAGAGAACTATGCTCCAGTAGATCAATCCATGTCATGACTATGCAGAGATCTATGTTGCAATACATGCAATGTGAACTTTTTAAAAAGGAAGTCAACCTTTTCTAAATATTTTATTTTTAACTACTATGTCTGAGAAACACTAATTTTTATTCAATTAAAATTATTTTCTTTACGCTTAGTCAACATGAAATACATATAATGATTGTTTTTGAGCTTTGGCAACATGAAATGCAATAGTTGTATATGTATGTGTTCAGACAACCTGGTAGCCACTCACATGTGAGGAATGTACATGATTCTTTGCTTCTCTCGCCCTGCTGTGTGTTCCTTTGCAGACACTCTGAATTGCCAATGGAACATTCTAGGGCATACCTGTCACTAATTCACCAAAAATAAAGTTGTGGCCTACACTGATATGCTAATAAAACCTGACCCGACTTCTCATTTGCAGGGAGGCAGGTAAATATCTAACTCCTCTTCCAGTCTCCGTTTAGCCACATCAGTTATCATTTTGTCTCACCACATAATCAGGAGGTAAACTCTGAAACAGTATCCCAACTAAAATAAAAATTCTGATTTGCCTTAAAATGAAACTATAGTCTTTATGGAAAACACATGCCATTTTTATTAGTTAATGTTTACTACTCAGTGTAAACCAGAAAGCAGCTGGTAGGTAATGAATACTCTCCTGTGTCTGTAAGAACTGGAATGAACGAACTGAAGTGATCATACACTTAACAGCTATGCTAGAATAACACTCTTACTTTTGTCAACAACTCTAAGTTTCCAGCTGGCAAAATAAATTAACATTTATTTTCAGTGTCCGGCTTTAAACACCCAATAATGTTTGGCTGGTAATTCAAATGACAGTCCCATAGAGATGACTTTATCTCAACATAAGAAAATAATATGAGATGTCTTGAGTTTTCTTGCCATGGCTCTTGGGAGACTTAATGCCATTTTGCCTCAGTTTCCTTCTCTCTAAAATGGGTATAGTAATAATTTATTCACTGGCCTGTTGTAAGACTGAAAATAGTTAATAAATATAAACTGTTTTATTCTTCTGAATCTCTACATCAATTTTTTATATTTATCATTCTCTTTGTTTTTCTATCGCTCTTAAAATTTTAGTTTTTTCAAGCTGAAATAATTAAATGTTATGGCACTGGATTTTTTCCTTAAACTTTTGCCTTTAAAAACAGCATTATTTGGTAATTCTCACAAATCCATCTTTTAGACGACAGCCCCTTACTCATTTAGGTTTGTTCAGCTGCATCTGGGCAATTTGGTGTACTGTATGCATTCTTTGACCCAACCCATATCTATTTCATCCCTACTGTGAGAAAAATTAAATACTTCTTCTCGGTTCCAGAGTCTGCTCCAGTTCTTAATTAAGTCTAAAGCACACAGCTAATTTTAGAAGCCAGGACTAGAAAGCATTCGCCTTTTCATTTTTATGTCTATACAAGATTTGTAAATCCTCAAGTTTTGCCATCCCTATAGAATTTTAAGTGGCAAATAGTTTTAAAATGAAGACTTTTTTTCTATAGTCAATATTCAGGTCAGTGCTACAAAGTCATTTCTCATTTATAACCTTGTTGGGCATAACCCAACATGGGTGGGAGTGGAGGCTCTCATGCTCTTGGCAAACCATATGCCTTGCAACCCCGAGCTGCAGTAAACATGGGGTTCTTATTCATGCTGACCCTTGGATGCTTTCCCCTTGCGTCTGGTTGGGGTCTAGGGAGAACATGCCTTTCCTTCCTGTCTCTCTCACAATTGTCACTTAGTTTCGTCTCATGGAAATAGGAAGAGCGATTTCAGCTTTTGCTCTAACAGAGTTGTACTTGGGTCTCCTAATTAATAGCCATTTATCCTGCAGCTCTTCCTTTCATAGGACACCTTGTTGAAGAGTTCCTTCCTTACAACGTTGTCTCCCAGTTCTCATTCATGCCTGCCAAGAAGTTTGCTTTAATTTTCCTCAGCCCCATTCCTTGTTTTTTCTCTCTTGTTTTTTACTTTTATGCTAGGAAAAATACTTAGGAGAAATATTGAAGTATAATAAATATATGGGAATATATGGGACCATTTATTTAATTTGAAACTATCTCACATTTCTTTCCCATATTTATTTTAGCGTGGAAATTTAAGACAGTATTGCATCTTCATAGACATTTTTTTAAGTAGTTTTGGATTTAGAACAAAACTGAGCAGACAGTGCACAGATTTTGTTTGTGCCTCCTGCCACCCACTGCACACACAGCCTCTCCCTTAACATCCATCATCTCAGTGGTTCTTTTGTTATAATAAGTGAGCCTACGATGACACATCATTATCACTCAAGGATCACAGACTGTGAGGATTCACTCTTGATGTTATACATGCTTTGGTTTTGTCAACTGTATAGTGATATGTATTCACTCTATAAACATCATGTAGAATAGTTTTCTTGCCCTAAAAAAAATTTCTATACTAGGCTTAGTTATCTCCCGCTTCCCCATCAGTCCCTGGCTAAATGTAATCTTTTTACAGTATCCATAGTTTTTCCTTTTCCAGAATGTCATATAATTGGTATCACATAGTGCGTAGCCTTTTCAGATTGACTTCACAAATTTAAGTTTTCAATCATGTATTTTCATGATTCGATACCTAATTTCTTTTCGGTGCTGAATAATATTCCATCATCTGGATATACCACAGTTCATCTATTCACTTACTGAAGGACATTTTGGTTGCTCCCAACTTTGACAATTATGAATAAAGCTCCTGTAAACATTCATGTACATATTTTTGTGTGGACATAAGATTTCAGTGATTTTGTATAAATTCCAAAGACTGATTGCTAGATAATTTAAAAAGACCACATTTACTTTCATAAGAAAATGCCAATTTTTCTTCCAGCAGTGAATGAGAATTCTTTTTTCTCCCAGTTGTTGCCAGCATTTGATATTGTCAATGATTGCAATTTGGTCATTGGGATGTATGGCAGTAGCATATTACTATTGTTTTAATTATTTGTGTTTCCCAGATGACAGAGGTTGTGAAATTTTTTTTCATATACTTATTTGCCATCTGTATATCTACTTTAATGAGGTAGCTACTGAGGACTTTGGCCCATTTTTCAAGTGTGTTATTTGTTATTATGTATCTTAAAACTTCCTTGTATATTTAAGATAGCAGTCTATCAGATATGTCTTTAGCAAAAAATTTCTCACCATGTCTGACTCATCTTATTATCTTATCAGTAGCTCTTAAATAAATTTCAAATTTTAGTGAAGTCTGACATTAATTAGTTCATTTGTGAGTCATACCTTTGGGTTTTATTTTGCCATTTGCAGGGTTGTCTAGATTTTTCTCTTTTGTTATCTTCTAGTTAACATGTTTTATATTTTACTTTTATGTATATTACTCATTTGGAGTAAACTGTTTTGAAAGGTGTAATGTCTGTTTCTAGATTATTTTGTTTTGTTTGTTGATGTCCAGTTGTTCAGTATTTCTTGAAAAAGATTGTCTTCTCTCCATTATATTGCCTTAGCTTTGTCAAAAATTAGTTGATTATATTTGTATGTCTGTTTCTGAGCGCTGTATTTTCTCCTATTAATCTGTTTATCTATTTTTTATCAACACCAAACTGTTTTGATTATTCCAACTTTATACTAAATCTTGAAATTATGTAGTGTTAGTCTTCCAAATATGGTTTTCTCCATCAATATTATGTTGGCTATTCTAGATTTCTTGCCTTTTCTTATAAACTCTGGAATCAGTTTGTTGATGTGGACAAAATAACTTGCCAAGATTTTGATTGGGATTACATTGATTCCATAGATCAAATTCTAAAGAATTAATACCTTGATAGTTTTGAGTCTCACTATTCATGAACATGGATTACTTCTCCATTCCTTAATGCCTCTTTGATTTACTTCATGAGAGCTTTATAGTTTTCCTTATGTAGGTTTTATATATAGTCATTAAATTTAAACCTAAGTAGTTTAAAACCCCTTAAGTTTATTTTGGGGGTTGATGATGTAAGTTGTATTGCATATTTAAGTTAAAATCCCACTTATATATACCATTGCTAGTGTAAGAGAAAGAAACTGGCTTTTGTATAATAACCTTGTATCCTGCAATCTTGTTATAATCATTTATCAATTCAAGGAGATTGTTTGGTCAATTCTTACCAATATCCCAAATAAAAAAAATCATGTCATCTGCAAAAAAAGACTACTTTATTACTTCCTTCTTAAACAATATGCCTTTTATTTCCTTTTCTTGCTTTATTGTGTTAGCTCAAACTTCTAGCTTGATGGTGAAAAAAGAACAATGGGAAGAAAACTCTTGCCTCGTCCTCAATCTTTATGGGAAAATTTTGTCAGTTGGAAAAATAATACAAATATGAAAATCAAAACTCAAAAGAGGAAGATAAAGCGAAAACTCCAAGTTAGCCACAGTCATTCCCAAGTCTCAGTACTAAATCTCTCCTTTCTCAACTATCTGTAGTTATAAATTACAGCATTCAGCTGTGATTAGCAACAAATGAAAATCCTAAGCAATGGTTCAAAACCAACCAAGCTACTTTTGATAAGTAGGTTGTAGAAAAACTCTCCTTACTAATACTTTGGTCTGAGAATGACTCGCTCTATTTTTTTTTTTAAGATTTATTTCTTTATGTATACAAGAACTGGGGTGCAGGCCAGAGGTGCAGGGGGTGAGGGAAGACAGAATGGGGAGCAGAAAAGGGGAGCTACTAAAATACACTGCTGAAGGGAGCAGCAGGCAAGACAGGGGAAGTCTGCTTTGCTATGTGGGTCAGCTCCCTGGCCGGGGATCGAACTCATGCTGCAGTGGCTGGTCATAGCTTGATAGCAATGAGATTTTAAGCCCTGTGCCACCAGGGAGGCTCCATGACTCACTCTATTAACAAGCATATTGAACACCCCTTCTCTGTCTATATAATAACAGCATCATACTTGAAAACTAAATTGGTGATAACTGCAATATAACTTGTAAGAAAATGTAAATTAATAGAATTCTATATTAGAGACAGCATATTATTTTAGAACGAGCACCTTTGGAGTCAAAGAGATCTAAGGTGCAATCCTAACTCGATGCTTTGGAAGAGTATCTAACTTCTCTGAGACTTGGTTCTCACATCTGTGAAATAGGAAGTAAGAATAATCCTTAGAGGGACCTCCCTGGTGGCACAAGGGATTAAGGTGCAGCATCATGAAGTTTTCTTCAGCCACTGCAGCACGAGTTCAATTCTTGCCAGGGAGCTGACCCACATGGCACAGCAGACCTCCCCTACTTCACTTGCTGCTCCCCTCACTCTGCCTCTGGTGACTGCCAGTTCTTTTATGCATAAATAAATATTTAAAAAAATAACTCTTACAGTGTTCCTAGGATCAAATGAGATAATACCATTAGTTTCCACACCCTTCCATTCTATTACAATTAAAATTGTAAGTGCTTATATTAAGAAAAAGCAGAAGTGTCTGATGCATACTTTGTGTGGGCCACATGGTGTCTCCATTTGTTTTGATTTGAATTATTTGACAACACTTGAAAATTAAGAGTTCACATAAAATCTGGGTTTCTGGTTCCTTCTGAAATGCAGTGCCTGCACTCTTCATGGGCCATCAGTCTACTGGAGCTGAGTGGCTGTCTCCATTTCTCTCGAATCCACCACACATCGTCTTGCACTTCTCTCACTCACTTACATGACCTGCCTGGCCTGGCTGAAATACTGGTGTTTATGACATCTAATGGGAGTAAAGTGTGGCTTAAAGGGTGCGATTACCACAGAAGGCTTGTCGCGTACATTGTGAGCTGGGTTTTGAAGATGGGTCATGGACAAAGTGTATGTGCTTGATGGACATGAGCGTAAAGGTACAGACCTCTGACTGGACTTCTATTTGATATAAGCACTCTCCTGAGTTCTAACTAGTTTTTGTATGTGTGCGTTTAAACGATCAGCAAAGAACTGTATAGCTTAGTGTTCCTGAAATTGGTTGACACATGTGGAGTATTAGAAAGGAGGACCTTTTCTGGTGTGGCTTAAATTTTGTTGGCACACATATGCCAACACACACACTCACCTAAATACCATCACCACTACCTCCTGTAACAACAGTGCCAGAACACATTTTCTGTCACTTCCTAACCTGTAAGGACAAGAGGAAGTCAAGCAATAAAAGACAAGCAGAGAAGCTGATAAACTTGACTATACCTTCCTTCACAAACAGAACAAAAGAGAATATTGAGGCAATTATTTGCACTAATCAGTCCAAAGTAAAACAAAGAAATTCCAGCCAGACGGGGACTTTTTGCCTGAATTATGGAGGTAATTATCTCAGTCCTCCACTTTAGGGTTCCTGGGGAGACCTGGCCAAAGAATGCTTTTCTGGCAAGCTGGCAGGTTCGGAAGTGGAGAGAAAATGTGTTATTGTAACAGCAGCTGTGGAGCAACAACCTGATGCTGTCTCTGTCCAGAACACCTGATGAAAATTTCCAGGCACAGACCCTGGCTTGCAGACTGGAAAGGGGGTGCTCTGGGAGAAGATGAGCGTGGTCTGCTACTGGAAGAGGCATGCCGAAGGAGTCACACTGGCTCGCTTCTCAACATCTTGTGCAACTGTGACTCTGTCATAGGAGTTGTAGATGATTTTTATTTTTGTTTAAAATGTATCATTTTTCAAACAACTTTCAGTAATAAAAATGGCACCTTATTAATGAAACCCTTCTGCCTCAAAGTGTGAAATGAAAAGATTATTACAACTACAGGCAAGAAAGCATTTGGTTTATGTGGCATTTGTATATAATAAAAATTATCCATATGGTCTGATGTTGACAATGCCTTACATTGCATTAGTAATCACCTAATATGAGGGCGATTTTCATTATATAGCTCATTTTAAATTCTTTTGTGTCCTAGGTCAATGAGAATCAAACAGATTTACTAAAAATAGCCACCATTATCTTCTGTGAATGTTGCTAGGCGCTTAGTCAGAATTAACACTTCAAGACATATTTTTTGTATTTTGATGCTATGGTCTTCTTATACCTTCTCATTTTGTACCGTCTCCTTAAGCATTTCTAATTTTTTTCTGGTCTGGTTTGGGTGCATGAAACAACCTCCAATAGTAGGAGCTATAAAAATGTATTATCATCCTGCGGCTTTAATGGCTTTTCTCCAGGTGTCTGTAACTTTAGATTACAGACTGCGTAGTCAATAAGCAGGATGAGGAGGCCAGGATTAAGCTATGTCTTTAAAGGAACTAGAAGTCTCTCTGCCTTCCTCCACCTTTTGCACTGAGGAACAATTGGACTTACCCCTCTGCTAACCTTCCCAGAGAAGCCAGCAACTTAACTTCTTTGCAAGTTGACCTTCTGATGGCAGACCTTGATGGAAAACAAATTTGGGTTCATGCGGGACTTGACCCAATGTCATGGTCATCAGGACATGCCCTTCCCCTGCTTCTGAGCCCTAAGCTCCTCTGTCCCGAGTCACAGCCATTCTCTGGGCATGTCCTCCAACTATACTTTCTTCTCTCCTTGCCCTAGAGGTATTCTATCTATAACATGCTTATTAGATACACAGTTGGATTGTTTCCGTTTTATTTGGTAAATATTTACTAAAGGGAACCACTTTTGGACACAGAGTGTCTGGATACAGCAATATAGAAAATAATTTAGAACCGTGAACAACTCTAGGATGTGCCAGTAGACTGTGACTGTGATGTGGTAGGGTCGGTTGGAATCTAGCTCAGAGTACGAGAAACAGCACCATGTTTTAGGCTGTACATTCCTACTATCACCGTGGGTTTTAAGATAGGAAGAGGATGTTTCCCATGTTTATCTGCAACTGGCAGAGACCCTGACATGTAGAGGACACCATCAGTCAGTGTTATGAATGAATGCGGTTACTCCATAGGAATTATTCTGGATTTATTGAACAATACACGTGCCTACACCCGATTTTTCATTCGCATACTTAATATGATGAACTCTTTGTCCTAAGGAAACTAGCCAAGAAGCGGAAGGAGACGATGAGCAGCACCCGGCAGGAGATGACCGTGATGGTGAACTCGATGGACAAGAGCTATGCCGAGCAAGGCACGAACTGCGACGAGGCTTTCTCCTTCATGGACACGCACAACCTCAACGGGAGATGTGAGTGCTGGTGTTTCTCAGCCTTTCCTATAGAGCTCTGGTTTTCTGGATCCAGGTAGTATAAGGGAGTTAAAAAAAATAAAAAACCTCCCTAAAGAATTTCTTGTGATTTCTCCAGCCCCTTTAAGTGATCTTGAAATGTCTTTACATGGTTGTCCAGGAGAGTTCTGACATAGTTGGAGCCAGGTCAGGGAGCCATAGGTACGTTTCTGTAAAGAGCTAGAGAGTGATGGCACGAGGCTTCTTTCCTCCTAAAGAGGCCGGCATCTGCTTCTCATCATTCTTTTTGTTGTTTAGATCCTATTTGTGATCTAGCCAGGTGTGGAATTACACAAGGGAAGCCTGTTATAAAGCAGTTCACTAAATGGCACTAACAAGTTAATTGTTTATTTGTTTAGCTGACAGGTTCTGCCTTTATTATAGGGTTATTAGTGGCAATTAATAAGTTAAACTGTAGTTCTACTTCACAAGGCTTACACTTCACACCCGGTGGGTAACTCAGGCTCAACTAATACTTTTGCATACTACCACCTGTAATTCAGGCACAAGGCTTTATTTCAGGAAGCTACCAGTTAGATTGATTATCAGAAGTCCAGAAGGCATTGTTTTGTCCCTCGTGATCTTCTCAGCGACCAGAAAGAAATTCATGGTATGTGGCTGACTCTGTGGTTCCCAGACTGTTGCGTTCACGGTCAGAGACCACTTCACCACGTGAAATCGTGACTGCATTATTAGTGTTGGGCAACATGAGGGTGGAATGAGTAGCTGTCAGTTACCAGTAAAAACGCAATAGAGGCTGGGGGCCTGGCGACTGTGAAGCTGAAGCCCAGAAGCCTGTCTGTGCAGGAGGTGGCTGATCCCACCTGGGCACGGTGTGCTTGGCCCTGCCTGCACGTTTGAGGCTCTCTGACTGCAGCTCTCCTCATCCATTCTCTCCAGGCACAGCGTGGTCCACCCAAGTGTTTCCTGCCAGGGCTGGGCTTCCTCGAGTTTAGTCACTTACTTTTTTCTGCTTATAGTGACTGCAGCTGCCCACTTACTCCTGCTTAGAGGCTCTATGTTTATTTCTTCTACTTGGACACCTGGTGTGGTGGAGGGACGTACAGTAGACACGGTGGAGGTGGAGGTGGGGAACAAACTCCTCATCCTTGGTCCCATGTCATTTTCAGTGTAGGTTCCAAAATCTGTGGTTCTTTATTATACCATAAACTACATCTCAAATTTTCAAAGAATTTTCTCCACTCTTACAGCAAATACTGGATTTTTTATTTTAAAAACTACGATGCATTTAACAGCCAAAATAACCTATGGTGCATTTGCTGTGGGGTGGGGTGGGAGAAGTCCTTCCCACCACAGACAAGATTCATGTCATCATAGAAATTATTTATTGAACATCAGTATAAAAAGAACACGCAGAAACATGTTGTCATTTTCCAAGATAATGCATTAATGTTTCACCATTTGCAGTGAAATTCCTCATGCATAAATTTACTTGGAATTACCTGCCCAGAGAGCAGAACACTAAGTAAGGAGTTTCTGGGCTTTTGAAGTTTGAACAACAGGGGATATTTGCCTCTGGACAGGAAATTTAATTTGGCAGTTACTTTTTTAAAAAAATGATTGTATCTGGAAATCCCAAAATACTCCTGCAGCGAGGACAGCTTCAGAAACCCGTGACTTAGCTGCCTTTGGCATTCTAGTCTGTCTCCTGCACCAAAGCCAAGAGTGGAAACACAGCCATGGGCATTCCACTGTGAGAGCAAGGAGGAGGACTCTTCACTCCCATGTATCAGGAGTGAGCCCAGTGGCAGACTTTGTCATAATAACCTTTTACAGCCTTTAAACTGTTCTGGACTATGGTGGAGGACTATGGGTACCTTGGTAGTGAGTGTGGTGTCACAAGATACACTTGAAGGGTGTGATCCTATACCTCAGAGACATATACACATTGTAAACCAATGGTACCGCAGTAGTTATAAATATATCAGTTATTACTTAGTGTGTAATATCTTGCAGGACAAGTGTTCAATAGACCACAGATCTTATAGCTGCAAATCTGTTACAACTCAGGGTGTGTTTGAAATCTCTTAGGGTTGGGAGAAAATGTTAACAGTTGGGAGCTGTGTAGCTTTTAGAATGAGACAGTGGGGGGGAAAGGTTGGATAATTTCAAAAATAAGCATGACTTCATTTATGAGAGTGGGGAATAATCCATCCACCAAAGCTGTGTGAGTGGTATCATCATTTTAATGTGTTATAAAAATGAGAAAAATAGATTTGTATTGTGGAAATGGGTTTAACTTTTATACTGAAAGTCAAAGAATTTAAAATGTCTTTTTTAAGGTGAAAATAAACAGTTATTTTTTTATCTGCTTCATAAATTTTTCCCAGGCATATAGAAATATCTATAGGTGACAGGCATTATTTATTCTCACCAACTCCAGTGTGTTTTAGAAGCATTCAACATCCCACCATAAACATGCATTTGAAATGTAATTCTTTTCTATTAAAGAAAAATCTCTTATAAATAACAGACTAGCTGGATCCTGGTCCTTTTTCTGTTGTTTACTAATTCTACACTTTAAAATATAAGGACAGGTAGAAACACTGTTCTAATAGAACTATTCCAAGAAAGTGAAAACATATGAACATGTCATCAGAATAAGATAGTATGGAATGTCCATACTTGATAGTATTTCCCATGATAGTAATTGAGTGCTAGCGTCAGCTTCCCGATCAGAAATGAGGCTTTAAATGAATCTTAAAAAGTGTATCAGAGTAGTTAAGATTTACATGTATGAAAAAAAAGATTTACATGTATGTTTAACATGAGCACTTGAGCACATTCAAATTATTTATCCTTATACCTTAATTTCATTAAAGTGTTTTTAAAGCACTAGTCAATTAAGACATCGAGGAGAGTTAAAAACTACTTTCAAAGTAGAAAATATCCACTTCCAATGGAATCATAAATTAGATGGTGTTGCTTTTCCCTCTTAATAACAGTGAGTCAGAGAAGTTATAATAGTTAAATCTTGAGTGAATGTTTCAGAAAAATATTTCAAAGAAAAATAAGAATTTTGCAGGGATCGGAAAGATATAGCTTCTTAAGGTTTTAACTAAGATCGAATTCAGTAGAAGGACTGAAATGACTAATACAACAATATGTAGACATGTGGCTTTGACCTTAAATGTAGCACGCATGAAACATCACCTTTATTCTTATAATCCAAGCCATAGCATTGTGGAAAACTATGAATATCTAAAGTAAAAGGAGGGAAATTTAGCAAGCTACAAAAACTTGGAACTTCAACATATTCTTCAAAAATCACATGTAGACACGTTCTCCTACTCTTAGTTGTAAAAAAGTCAGCTCAACATGACGGTAGAATTCTATGAAGGCTAGAAATCTAATGACTTTCTGGATTCAAAATGGCAGCTGTGATTCAGTGGTTTTCTTTTTCTTCATTTGTGGGATAAGAAACTCTTCAGTGATAAAAGGGTGTTCATCCTCTAAAGTATAACGAATTCCCCAGCCACAGCAGGGCATGACATGATATGATAATAGCATCTACCAGGTGGTCATCAGGGAGTCTGATGTCTCTTCAGAGCTGTCTCATTAGCATGTGTCTATGAGGAGCGTCCAGGCGCCATGTTTTAGGTACTGCTTCTCCACCACCACTGACCAGCCTTTCTCTCATTCACAGCTGTGTCTTCACCATCGTCCTTTACAATGAAAACGAATACATTGAGCACATCGGTGCCTAATTCCTATTACCCAGGTAACAGATTGTGCCATCATTTCATCTCTGATAAGCCCTGCGAAATCAGCACCCTCTTTGCTGTCCATGATGCTTCAGCAGTTTCATATTTGATGTGCTGTTACTGATGCTTTCTTTGGCTTTCTGTGGGAATATTGGGGGGGGGCTTTCATTAATTATTTACTGTTCTTTCTCTTTTTACTTTCTCTGCATTGACCTGCTTATGATGTATGACAGATCCATTTGTGCCAACTGCAATTTTAGGTGAGAATATTTCCCTTTATCAGTTTACACAGGAGTAATTTAGAAAGTCAGTGGCTAATCTGTAAGAGACTGGAGTTTTCATTCTGTATGATGCAGTGACTCTAAGCTGAATGTGGGGGTGGTGGGTGCCTGGAGATGGGGTGGGGAGTATAGACAATAAAGAACTTTCTCTAAACAGTCTCCACCGGTGATTAGGGTTTGTTGCATGTCTATTAGGAACAATACCAAAAGGTTCAAATGGACTGTCCTGGCTCCAGTATTCTCCCTTCCTGTGTTCAGAATTTCAACTTAGGTCTCTTCCCAGGGGAAAACGCAGTATGTCATCATGCAGCTGTGTATTTCCAACAGCTGAATTGTGTCCAATTGACAGTTGTAAAAGTGAAAATAGCGTCTTATTATTTTTCACTTGTAGCTAAGCACTAAAACTTCAATTTCAAAAATAGCATTTTTCTAATTATACCAAATATTATGCAGAAAGATTATCACAATTGGGTTCTGGCCCCCTCCCTTCCATGGAGCCACTTAGGGCACCCCCAGCCTTGCAAAGGGTCTGTCACACAGTGGAATTTCAAAGGCGCTGATGTTTTCAACAGGGAAATGACAAGATGGCACTGTATAATCACATGGTTTATTATGTGTCAGATGTCACTAGAAATGAAATAAAATGTTAGCCCAGTGGGGCTAATGCATTGAAAGTATGAAATGTTCCCAGTGGGGAGTGAAAGAAAAAAATCCCTTTTGTCCACTGTACGAAGGTGAGGAGAAATGGCATTACCTGGCTAGGATAACCAGAGAAGCATGAACTGCTGTTGCATTTGAGATGCATTAATAACCCGAGTGTGTCACGGCTGTGTTCTCTTTCTACCACTAACCTTCCCGAAAAGGAGCACAACACAAACGACTTCAAGGTATATAACAATTCATCGTAGCCAGAATTTCATCCTCAGCTGTTCGATTTCTGCTTCCTAATTCTCTTTACAAGGGTTTATATCTTTGCAACATAATTTTTCCCCCTGTGCTTCTTTTTTTTCTCTAAGTTGTTATGATTTCTGTATAGAGGGTGATTTTTTTCCCCTTTATGATATTATCTGGACTTGAGCAGATTTGTTGCCTGAAATAAGAAATAAGCTCAGACAGAAGTTTAAGAATGGACATGAACCAGAATTGTTGAATTTGCATCATTTGGAGGTTTGACAAACAAAACCCCTCCCCCTTTAATACCAACTCTAAGGAAAGAAAGCTGCATTTTTATTCTTTTCATAAGTGTGGGGCACAGGCTAATCTTAGGCACCCACACAATGTAATCTACATGCAGATGCCTTCTGCAGAATCTTTTGATAGGCAAAGATTTGCTATTTCTTTGTGTGCTGTGGCATTCATTCATTCCAGTTCCTCTGGTGGATGTTTTGACCTTGGGGGAGCTGTGAGTGGGGAGGACTGAGACATGCATTATCAGAGGGAAGAAAATGTTCAGATTTCACAGCAGGATTAAGATAAGCTTATTAAACAGAGATCACTTTTTTAAGTCACTGCTTTGTTATTATGAACACTAATTGACATCTTTTAAAGTTGGTTAGGCTCCTTTACCAAGAGGGAATCGCTTGAACAGATAATTCAAGTAGCAAAAATGAAGCACATTGTGAAAAATAAGTCAAGCAGACTGACAAATAACTGTTATCATGTCTAGCTTATATATGTACCCACCTAACAAATGGTGGTGTTGGGTAATTGTTTCTTCCATTTTACTTGGTACAAATACAAATCTATATATCATGTAGTAAGGACTACTTGAACCACAGAAAGGAGATAGGCTGTTCATCTACTCTGGCACTTTTTGGGAATAGTCCTATTGTAATTTACATTAAGACAAGAAGAAAAGTGATTTAGAGCTCAGCACAATGAAATCCTCTAGTGTCTCCACCTTTTATTCTCACATGCTGAGGTGCCAGCCCTAATGTATATAAATTTAGTATGCCAGTACATCACTCTTTTGCAAAAAAAAAAATATGACAGACAGACAGACAGACAGACAGACAGACAGACAGACAGACAGACAGACAGACAGACAGATAGATAGATAGATAGATAGGTAGATAGATAGATAGATAGATAGATAGATAGATAGATAGATAGATAGATAGATAGATAGATAGATAGATACTAGATATAGAGCCTCTCCCACCTCAGAAATACAGTGTTCATTTCGATTTATGATTGTTCAACTGGTTTGTTGAAAATTCAAGTTAGTTTATTACAGAACGTAGGTAAATTTGCAGTTCTTATAAAACCATCAGAAGTGTTGGTAGGAAGGTTTATTTCTCATTTTCTCTTAGGCATAATTTTTAATTAAAAACATTTGGTGGGTACTTTGTGCTTTTTAACAAATACAAGAAATTCAAGTCCTGCTATATAGTCTACCAGTAATAGTTCTTTTTAGAAGAAACTGGTTAATCACTAATTTTTGGTGGAATTGAGAATTTTCACTAGTGTAGGTGACCCAATTTTCTAACAGACACCCTAAGAAACCTTATGTTCCCTCTGTTATTTGTGTGTACTAGAGAATAGCGCTCTTTTCTTAGATGGACTCAGTAGTGTTTAAATGCTCTAAGACGTGTCCATGCTGTTAATGAGGCCAACAGGTCATCATACGTCAGGGGCCAGTGCATGCCAGGGCGACAGTGGTGCAGCTCTGTGGATTTAAAACTTCCAAGACCGGGGCCTCCCTGGTGGCGCAGTGGGTTGGGCAGCGCACTATGAAGCAAACCACAGCCACCGCAGCACGAGTTCGATCCCTGCTGCCGGCCAGGGAGGGGACCCACATGGCACAGCAGACCTCTCCTGCCTCGCCCGCTGCTGCCCTCAGCAGTGTACTTCCGTTGATCTGTCTGTTCTGCTCCCTGCTCTCTGTGGTGAATCCTCTCACCCCCCACACCTCTGGCCTGTACCCCAGTGCTTGTATGCATAAATAAATAAAATCTTTTAAAAAAATAAAATAAAATAAAACTTCCAAGACCACTTTGCCCTGGAATTAGAGCACGGGTGGGGTGCCGCTATGTCCATGAGAAAGGCCCAAGAGATTCATCTAGGGAAGTTTAGAAGGTCAGTACACAATGGATGGCATTCAATTATGTTCACCCCAAAAGGTACAAAGCTGAGAGAACAAGAGAGGCACAGGGGGGAAACTAATTAATGTTCCATTTATTTTAGTCTAAAGAACAGAACTTCCTGCTGGCGTAGCTAAAAGCTCTGTGGATTCACTACTTCAGCAGGGATCCTGTAGCCCACTTTAGGAGCTTGGCAGGTGCCGGCAAGCAGATCTGATGGGGAAATGTCCCGGTTTATCTGTGACTGTTCTAATAAAATGGGAACCAATGAATTGCCAAATTTCAAAGCAAATCCAAATGAAAAAAAAAAATCATAAAGTCAACTTACCACCCTTTTTTATTTTGTCTTTGTGTCTTTAGCCACCTTGTAGTGACCCAGGTGCCATTTCAGCAACAGCAACATAGCTACACACTTGTGTACCACCTGTCATACCATGCATCCCGGGTGCTTTGCGATGCAGATAAAAGTGAGGTTTCCAAACCAGGTCCACTTCACTAGTGTCCTCGAAACTAAATTGCCTTTGAGGCCAAACTTCTGTTTCAAAACAGAACAAACTAAAAGAACCACAGCTGAATTCCCTAAGGATAAACAATCTGAATTTTTTTTAATTGCACATACCCTTTCTTATATGTTTTGATATTTTATACCTGAAATCAATTTTGATTTAACATTCTCATTTTAAGTGGCTTTAGCATTATATTTTGATGAGAAGCATCCTCAATCATAAAATGGCTAAAGGGATTCAGCATGATAATGAGTTAACCTGAAGAATGTAGTATTCTTAATCAAATAGCACTTTCCTGCATAAGCTGTTTTATGAGTTACAATTTCTGCAGTTCATTAATCTAATTTACTGGTAGTCTTTCATTAAAGTACAGCCTCTTTAGGCTTATTTGACCAAATTTTGACATTAATTTTATATTACAATTTGGTTGTTTCGTTCAAGAAATTTAAATGAGAAAATGTGTCGAATACAAATAAGACTTATTTAGCCATTATTTGGTTCATGGGGGATGAAAAGCAATTATGATACTATTTTAACCTCCTCTTTTGTTATTGAGTGCTTAAATTAAACACCTCCATCCTAACATGATGGGAGAATTGAGGCCTTGCCCTCTGACCACCTATGAAATAGAAAACCTAGCTGTAAAATTAAAGCACAAATAAAAACTACCTGTAATTATTCACACAGTTCTATTGCTTATGCCCTGTTTCCTTTTTCTCCTCCTCTTTTCTCCTGATATGTATCTTCTTAAAAGTGCCAATAAATGGTAAGTTCCCCCATTCACCCCATGGAAAAAGTGTGGAGGGAATGGGAGTGTGTGTCTTCTCTGTAGACTCTGACAAAGCCAGCTGGCTCTGCTGTGTGTTGGCCTGCATGTTAGCTCTTGTAGAACATTCCATGTGTGATGCGTCAGTCCACAATATTTTGTCAAGCTTTCTGATACTGGAGCATGCAAAGTGACTCATCAAACCAACTTCCCTTTTCTTTCTCCACTTTTTGGATCTCACATATCAAATCCACATTTCCATTGCTAGCTTTATAAGCCAAACCATTTTGTGCACTTTTATTTTGCTCACAGAACATTTGTACAGAGTTTATTTCCTTCATCATATCAACTAGATCACTAATCTTTGGAAGAATACAAGACTGGTCGTGCACCAGGCCTTGATGAAGTTTCAGACAGAAACTTCTATAAACTTTAGCACCCAAGGCTAAAGGGTTTGTATCAATTAGCTTTGTGAAAGCAATATATCGTTTGGACTGCTTTGTAAAGACAAAGATTTCTGCCTCATTCCTGTCAGTTGCCAATCCCATTGAAATTTCTGAACATGTAACCTCTTTTTTGCTGAGTCACCATAGGGATAACCGCAGCCATAGTTGAGGGGATTCAGCAGTAGCAGCTTAGTATTCTCAGTGACCCCGAAGTAGCCACTGGTTCTCCCTCACTTTCTGTGTGACCTTCTTTTCCCAGATGAAACCCACACAATGGCCAGTGACACCAGCAGCCTGGTGCAGTCCCACACTTACAAGAAGCGAGAGCCCGCCGACGTGCCCTACCAGACCGGACAGCTCCACCCCGCCATCCGGGTGGCCGACCTGCTGCAGCACATCACGCAGATGAAGTGCGCCGAGGGCTATGGTTTCAAGGAGGAGTACGAGGTGAGCATGTGCCAGGGCCTCTCCCCCACTGCCCTCCCAGACAGAATGCCAGGGACTGTGCTCCCACCTGCAGCAAGCCAAGGGACCCCACCAGCACTCCCAGAAAGGGACCAGTCTTTCTTTTTTTAAAAAAGATTCTTATTTATGCATACAACAGCTGGGGTACAGGTCAGAGGCATGGGGGTGAAAGAATTCACAAGAGACAAGAGTGGGGAACGGAACAGGCAGTTGGGCCGAAACACACTGCTGAGGGGAGCAGCGGGCGAGGCAGGAGAGGTCTGCTGCTCCATGTGGGTCCCCTCCCTGGCCGGGGGGTCGAACATGCACTGCTGTGGCCCCTGAAGCCCCACGGTGCATGCATTCAACCTCTCGCACCACCAGGGAGGCCTGGGACCAGTCTTTCATTCCTGGACCCATTTCTATCAGTAGTGAAAGGACACCTAATTCATCTTACTCTGCATAAAAGCAAGTGCATAAAAGCACATAGAAAATGGAGGCCAGATGGACCCTGTTCTCTATTCATGAGCAACTTTCTTGGATTTTCCTGTAATTAAATGGGATGGTAAATGTTGAGACGTTATGGAAGTTATTTCAGGAAGAAACTGTCCCCTTAAAACAATTATAGACTAACTGGCCATGTCATTGGTGGAGATTAGACAGCAGCAGTGGGACTGCAGTGTCTGATAGCACAGCTGGTCTCGCCCGGCCAGTCCAGAGGGCACAGCCCCGCCCTGGGATTCAGGAGCCCTGCCAGGGAGGGCGCCGTTCTCTTACCAAATACAAAATGTATGAAACCTCACTCCTCCCACAACCTCTGTCATTAACAAAGTCTATTGAAAAACCATTCAAGAACCAAAGAATTAATTGTTTTGAAGAAGTGTGATCCCAAGAATCATGCCGTTACCTGAGTGCTTCCATGTGAGTGGGCCAGTGAGAAGGGGAGGGGGCTCGGATTTCTGTTTTAACCTGATCTTTAAAAAGTTTTAAAAAGTAGTAGTATGCTTACAGTAAAAATAGGATTATATAGATTCGTGGCTTTTTAAATCTTAGTTTGTATTTCTGGTGCTGTTTAGACCATAGGAAACATCTTGTCTGGAATAGAGTATTTTAAAAATCAGTTCTTACCTCCACCATATCCTACAAGTTTCGAACTTTGCTTCTTTCTCTTCTTGGGGGACACTCAGGATACTTCATTTTATACCCCAAATGCTATATCGTCTTGGGTTCAGCTCCGGTTTAATCACCTAAGATTCATTACAGCACTCAGACCTGTGCCACCTCTGCTTCTTTTAAGCGTATGGGTCCTAAAAGGTACTGTCTCATAAATAAACCAAGGACAAGGAAAACTAGACAAGCTTTTTGGTCCAGTGCAGACAAATGGACACGTGCTCCATGCTGCCACTGACCTTGGTTAAGAAGACTGCAAAGTCACAAAAATTAAAGCAGGCCTAGCCCCAACGAGATGACTTAAGCCCAGAAAATAATTCGAAGTTATGCATTTTAGCAACCCTAAAATTCTTAGATTTACCTTCAGTGAATTTAACTTAAAATTCAGGGAAACTGAATATCTTTGCATTTTGCCTTATGCACTTTTAAAAGCTAGCTTAGGAATTAATAGGATTAAGAGTTAGATTTCCAAAAGCATTAATATCTTATGAAAGACAAAATTAGGTTATTGAGAAAATATAAGTGTAATGAATAGATATGATGTCTTAGTTCTATCCAATATTCTGACTGCTGATATTGCTCAAATGTTTATTAAAGATGTTAATGTCAGAGATTAGTAATGGGATCACATCCCAATTCTTAAAGAAACTCAAGTCCAATTTTTCATGCACTACTTAAAAATAACTTTCTCAGGGTTTGTTGCTTATATATACAAGAAATTATTTCCTATTCAGACTTCCTGAAGGAAAAACACTTATATGTGTAAACTAAAACAGTTTATACTCATTTATGCATTTTATAATTGATGGTATATTAAGAAATAAAATATCTTTCAATTAGTTACATTTTGAAAAACTTTCTCATTCTAGCTATTCAATATATTGAGAGAACTGCTTAAAAGTAACATGGGTATAAAATCGCCACATTGTACACCTAAAATCTACACAATGATATGTCAGTTATATCTCAGTAGAATTCACAAGGGGATGGAAATATTTTTAAAGATTTATTTATGCATACAAGGACTGGGGTACAGGCCAGAGGTATGGGGGGTGGTAAGAGGATCCACCAGAGACAGAGTGGGGAGCAGAACAGGCAGATTGACTGAAACACACTGCTGAGGGGAGCAGAGGGCGAGGCAGGAGAGGTCCCCATGTGGGTCCCCTCCCTGGTCGGGGATCAAAGTGATGCTGCAGTGGCTACAGATGCTTCATAGTGTGGTGCTCAATCCCTTGCGCTATCAGGGAGGCCCCGGGATGTAAATATTTTTGAGTGCTAAACCATTATACTTTTAAGTTTTGGGTTGCTTTTTTCTTAAGGGAGGGAGAATGATAAAGAACATGCACTAGAGAGAAAAACAGGCACAAGTAGGATGTGCTATTGAGAGGAATGTGAAATAGAAAATCCTATTAGGACTATTTCTAGCCCTTGGAATTTTCAAATTATGAATGAACTTCCCACCACCCCAATACTTTGCTCCTCTGGCGGGGGAAATTCTGGGCTAGGCAAAAGAACTGTGCTGAGGCAGTGGGCAACAGCGTGTGTCCTGTGCTGGCTGTGGAAGGAAGGGCATTCACTAGGCAGTGTCTCCCCTGAAGCCTGAAGTCCTCCGCTCTCCACCCTGGCCAGCACATGCTACTGAATCACATGCCCCAGTCCGTTCTAGAGACACACGTTTATGTGGATTAACGGTGTAGTGACAGGCTGCAGTATTCATGCTCTGTTTCCACTAACCCTGGGGAGTTTTTATTCTCGTGTGAATCTGGAAAATTCTTAACCAGTTATTTTTTAAAGTCCATTTGGTCTTTGGATCTCCAACCCAAATGACCTCTTTGAATCATAGTGTGAAGCGTGTCCCTCCCATTTAACCCACACCGAGAGTACAGTCACCAGTGTTAGACTCCCGATGCAGCATGGATCTCACAGATCAAACACAGACAGGCTGTGCTTTGAGACCCAGCTTCTGACACCAGCCTGCCCGTATCTATCTCGACTCTGCTTCTTATTTGGGGGCACCAAAGTCAGCCTGAGATGCATGACTGAGCAAGGTTGACTTTTTGCTAAAATGATGAGAGGGAGTTAGCCAGAGATTGTTAAAAGAAAGTTTTTCACAACTTACTGATCTAGTATATTTTCATTTACTGATTCATGAATTGGGCAGCATCCAAGTTAGCAGAGAGAAAAGGCACTCTAAAGAGCTGTCCAGGAGACTTGCATAGGTCACAGAGAGACAAGGAAGTTATAGTGGACATTTGCTGATTGGTTGAAGGGGGTTATTTTCCTTATTTGCAGTCAGTGAGGTAACCTGTATTGAGCAGGCAAGTGATGCATGGCCCTTTCCTTTCTGGGAGAGCCACACATAGAAACCTAGTTAAATTTGGGGTTACTGATGTGGAGCTTAGCATGAGTGACTCCATCTGGAGCCTAAAGTGGTTACTTTACTAAGATACAAGAGGGCATACAAGAATGTTTTCCAGGTAGACACAAAAGCAAGGAAACTGGGTGCACTGGGAAATGGCCCGGGTGTTGCATGCCTGAATCTAAGAAGGAACTCCAATCATGAAGGACCCAGGGTAGCTACTGAGAAACTTGGCCATCAGCCTGGAAGCCATGGGGAGAAGAAAAAAAAAATAGTCAGATAACCCGACTCTCATTCCTGTACTTGAACAGAGAACTATTTAGTAAAAACAACTTAATATTTGGATATTATTTGTATGAGGAATCCAAGAATTGCTTGAAGGATAACAGTCACCCCCTCCCCGTCAAAAAGAGGTATAATGTGAACTATTAATACATTGTTCTATCCCCATGCAAAAAAATAATGCTGTGGATACTTGGCTTCAAGACCCGTTAAAGCAAATAATTACTGCAGTACTGAAGCATCACTAGGACAGAATGTCAAGAAAGTCTCCATCGGCTGTTGCTGCAGCTCAGGGTAACCACCCAGTGGGTCTGTCTGATTTTCTTCAATCCATATGTCAGGAAAAACAGTCATTTAGATTGTAAAATAATGTTGAAATAGTGACTTTCTCTCCACTGATACTATTTCAACCAAATCATCTTTATCTTTTCCAAGACACAAATGTCTGAAAATTGTCCCACAGCTGAAGGGGTCGGTGTTGCTCAAGCAGCCGACAAAATTATGTCCGAATGAAAGGGAGAAGTGAGGTGGGATGAGAGGGAGAAGACTCAAGGCAGATTTCTTACTTGATTTTGTTCTAACAAGATCGTCATATGGCCTGCCTCACTAGGGAAATGCAGTAATTTGAGTCAAAAGAAATTCAGACATGAATCACGATAAAAAAGTAAACATGCTGAATTGAGCAGAAGATGTCACATTGTCAGCAGAGAGCACATCCGGGATCTCAGGAGAAAGACCATGCAGAAAGGGCAAGTCTGTTTGTGTTGCTGCCAAGAAGGCTCTGGCTCCTTCCCCATCGGCCGAGAGCAGTCTGTGCTCACCCCTCAGAGGAAAATAGCCGGTTTACCACAAATGGAGATGAGGTGGCTGAACTCCCAGGGAACAGTGTGGGGCAGAGCTGTCCCAAGGGCTTCGTCACCTGGAGTGCAGAGGTCCTACAGTGGGCCCATGGGTCCCACCTGGACAGGGTATTCTGTGCCCATCACCTCTGGGCTCCAGCAGCACTAGAACTGAAAGCCGCTCACTACTGCACAGGCCGGGGGCCACCTCCGTAGTGACCCCACAGGTTAGTGGGAATGTGTCCCCGGGGGAGTCCCCAAAGAGCCTTCTTTTGTCCTCCATTTTGTTAGCTGGCCCAAGTGTGAAGACATTAACCTTAAGTAGGAAATTGTAAAATTAAGAGGAAGACAGCTGTTTGAAACTACCCTCAGAGAGGGCAACCTGACAAACACAAATGAGACCCCTTTACTAGTTAGTAATTAATACAGCTCTGGGTCCAAAACTGTATTTTCAAAATGCTCAAGATTTTCAAATATACTTTATTTTCGAAGTATAAACCTAAGTAACTCCTGGCAGCCCACTCTTGGAAAAAATATGTATGTGTGTACATATATATCTGAATATATTTAGGAAAGCATCATGTTCCCCATTTTCTTTTCTCCTGTGTATTTCTTCAGGGTACAAACATTGATGATTAATTTTGCAATTGAATGTGGAGATCGTGTTGAAGACATTTTGCCAAAAGCTCCAGGTTTAAGTATAGCCTGTGCTTTTTTCTAAGGAAACTCGGTTTTCTTTAAGCCTCCCTATCAGCCTTGTAAGTCTTTTTGAAACACCTGGATTGTATATTTTTCATTCTTATCCTTTCCCTGCTTTCAGAGCAAAATAACTGATTTTGTTAGGTGCAATTCAATGTGCTATTTAATGCTTTTATCTATAGTTACCAAAGTGGTGGCAAGTTAGGAATTGTCATTGAAGCCTCTCGCTGGCCCTCCAAAATCTGCTTTGTATTTACTTCCCTCCCACCTCAGCAAAGACATGAAACTTTATAAAGTAATAACAATGAAACAAATAACTAAAACCTCACTCCCTGAAAACCACCCCCTCTCTCTGAGGTTCATTTGTGATTCCCTTCCAGATGCCCTTGCATCGCAAAGCCCTTTCCTGGGAAGACAGGCTGGATCCTTGGCCCGCATTAGAGCTCAAGAGAAGAGCACTCTGGGTGCCTGTTCTCCCCATGGGAGGTTAGTTGGCAGAAGGAGCATTGCATGTTCTTCTGGAAAAGTTCAAAGAACAGTGCTATAAACCGATGTGGCATAAATAAAATGAAAGTAAATTATAAAACCCCCTTTGTTGGGTTTTGGAAACAGAAAGAAGCAGGGGCAGTTGGAATTAGAGGTACTTTGTGTTACTTAGCTGATAGAACCATTGCCTGACACAGCTGGTTCTGTGCTTCTACTGCAATCTGGGGTGGGGGTACCCCTTCCCACTCACCTCCAGCCCACATGCTTTTCAGATGTGCTTTTCAGTTCCATTTTATATTGCGAGACACCAGCTGAGTCAATCAATTGCCACAATCAGTGCAGGTTATTTTCTATCCCACAGGATACAAAACAAACAAAACGAAACCATTGAAAACTAAGGACGGGGGTTTGGGGGAGCATTGGCAAGCACTGTAAATGCATTAAGAATCACAACAGCTGCGCCTCCAATGGCTGGAGCAGCCAAGTGAGTTTTGATATGTTTTGTTTTGTTTTGTTTCGTTTCCTTTCATTATTATGGTGGTGCTGAGCCAGGTTCATAAGAAAATGATTTAAAAAAAACTTCTATCTGAAAATCTGAGATTGTTTCAAGCTATTTGGGTCAAGTCAAGTTGATGTGTTTATGGCTATTTTCATAGAAGATGAAAGTTTCTATAACTTTATAAATAATGCAATAGAAAGGGTTGTTTTTAGGGTGACTATTTGGTTTACATTTTCTAAACTACAAACATAGAAGCATCTGTTCAATTTGTTGCCTGCTCCGTTTTGCCATGCTTGCTTTCAGGACCTCTTAAGTGTTAGCTGACTTTTTATTCCAATTTTCTTCTACCCAAGCCCCTGATTATAATGTGCGAGCTCAAACTTCAGAAAATTTAATTCAAAAATTGTTATTTCCTATGACTCTCATCCTCCCTCTGATGGCACTTGATGGCAATGGACATTTTCCAATTTGTTTAAAGCATTTCCTGTCAACTGTCTGGTTCCCATTTTGAAGCAGGTTATTAGAATTCTCTGTTCTACTCTGGGAGGAGTTGAGCACTTCTCCTACTTGTTAGCATGCTTTTAGTGTCACATGTCATTAGGCACCAGGCCCACCCCCTAGGGGGCTGTAATGTACCAGTGTCCTCGCACTTGCTGACCTCATCGTTTGTGTCAAGTGTAGACACAGTTGGATGGTGTCACCACCCACCAAAATGGCCTAGCTAGCTCTGGCAAGCTGTCATCGTCCCCTCTCTTCTCCTTCACCTCCACATCAACAGGCCACAAGTTCTAACTACTTTTCCTCCTCATTTCAGTTCTATTTTAATTTTCATTCTCTCCCTGATCCCACTGCCTGGCCTCATCTCTGGCTGCACCCTTGTTTGGGTCCCCTAACTCTACTTTCAACGTTTAATTCCACCCCGCCTTCAAATCTATCCTCCATTCTGCAGCCAATTTTATTTGTAAAACATTTGACTGATGCTCTAAATTACTGTGGATGCCTTCCAAAATTAGGAAACACCTTAGCATAGAATACTCCACAACATGACCTCAGGCTTTAATTTTAACCACAGCTACTTTCCATCATGTGTTTTATGGTCTAGCACTTCTGAGTTACTGCCATCTTTCACAGTCCAACCACCTTCTTATCACATTGTACATTAGTCACATTATACTCTAGTCACTCTGCCTAGAGTGATTTCTAGTTCCTTCTCCACCTGCCGACCCCCTTCAGACCCAATTCAGCAGTTACCTCCTCTTGAAGCTTTCCCTGATCTCCCGGTCAGAAGTAGCCATTCCTTCCACACTCTAATAACTTTTATTAGAATAACATAGTAAATGACATATCAATAATACAGTACCATATTCATTGATAGTGTAGTAGGCAGTACAGTTGGCCCTTGAACACAGTGGTTTGACTTGCATGGGACTTGTTACACACTGATGTTTTCAATAAATATGTAAATGAGTTATCTAGTCCTTTTGATTTTCTTTTTTTTTTAAGGATTTTATTTATTTATGCATATAAGACCTGGGGTACAGGCCAGAGGTGCATATGACCTGGGGTACAGGCCAGAGGTGCAGGGGAGTGAGAGGATTCATCAAAGACAGAGTGGGGAGCAGAACAGGCAGATTGACTGAAATATACTGCTGAAGGGAGCAGTGGGCAAGGCAGGAGAGGTCTGCTGCACCCCTTTTGATTTCCTATATACATTATCTTTTTGCTTCTTTAAGAACACAATATATAGCATGTATAAAATACAAAATACGTTAAATCAGCTATGTTACCAGTAAGACTCTGGCCTTTCTCTGGCAGGCTATTAGCAAAGTTTGAGGGGAACAAAATTTATTCAAGTCATTTTGAATGCACAGGGGATCAGCAGTCTATGTTGTTCAAGGATCAGCTGTATATTAATTGATAGAGCAACAGGCAGTTTGCTAACTGATCACCTAGACGGTTATATATTAACTGATTCATTCGATAGCTAGTTTATCCACTGATAAATGTCACTTCTTATTTCCCAAATTGGCTTCTTTATAATTAAATATACCCCTAGAAGGGGAAATGAAATTAAAGATGAATATAGAACTATTAAAAAGTACAAGGTCAGTGTGGACCAGATCACCATGGAGGAGTGAGTGGTTAGTAGCAACCAACCAGAAAACACTGCACTGACCACCTCACCCCACCAATTCCAGTCACTTCAAAGTGGTTGTCCCCTAGGAGGAATATAAGGGACCCAAATAAGGATCCAGGCAAAGAATAATAACAACAATTAGAGGAAGAAGAAAAACATAAAAAAAACAAAAAGACAAGGACAAACTGGGGACACTTGGTGGGGAGGGGGGAGGGAGAAGGGTGAGGGCAGTTAAGAGCACAAGGGACTGAGGTGATGGTGCACTGGTGATTGGTGATCTATTGGGAATGCATGGGGATTACAACTGATGTCAAATGTATATAAATAAAGAAGGAAAGAAAAAAAAATGGTAAGAACTAATATGTCTGATCATTTTTCTCATTGAATGCCAGTCAGTGTTTAAAAAATTTAGGATAGGACCCTCCCCTGGTGGTGCAGTGGGTTAAGCAACGCACTACAAAGCAAAACCCAGCCACTGCAGCAGGAGTTCGATCCCTGCTTAGGTCAGAGAGGTGACCCACATGGCACAGCAGACCTCTCCTGCCTCGCCCATTGCCCCCTTTAGCAGTGTGTTTCAGTCAGTCTGCCTGTTCTTTCTCCACTCTGTCTCTGGTGGATCCTCTCACCCCCCGCACTCCGTACCCAGTTCTGATATGAATAAAAAAATAAATCTTTAAAATAAATAAATAAATAAAAATTAAAAATTTAGGATAAATATTTTTAAGCTATGTTTGATTAAGTTTCTGTTTTCACTCCTAATAGAAATGGAAATAATATAAAATTATTTAAGTGTGACTTCACTGCATTTTATGGCATGATCATTTCAAAAGAGAAACCAAGGATCATCACACACAGTTTTAAGCTCACAAAGACCATTTTTATTTTCATGGGCATTTCAGGTAACATTTAGAGAAGATGTTTCATAAAGTCTTGCTTTGAATTTTGATAACGATGTTGATGGTATCAATCTTTGTCTATCACCTTGTGTGTTAGTATTGTACAAAGATACACAGGCACCCAGAGATGTTCTTCTCACCACAAGGTTGTTAGATTTTAATCATGCCCATTTTACTTAATGTGACTCAGAATTTAAGGAAGTTACCAAAGGTCACCCTAGGTGGCATGGTAGGATTCATCTACCATGTATTCTACTCTAAACCCTGTGTTTTTCTACCACACCACACTTTCTGCTGCACCTCATGTCATGCCCTCATGCGACACCACTGAGATACAGACCTACAGAAACTTTGTGTTTTATTGACTTGACTTGGGATTGCACGGTAGGGTTTTGTTATTGTTTGCTTTGAAGAGCATTCTGTCCTTTGGCAGAGGACCTTCCCACCGTGGGGGCCCCTCCCCTCTGACTGTGCCAACTCTGGAGCATTTCTACATCTCAGCAGCAAGAGATGCTGCTCATTAACCTCACTCAGTGTCCCAGCTCTGAGAGAGAGGTCACTCCAACACTGCTCTTCTCCTACTCTAGTTTTTCATTGCCAGAATCATTCTGCAGACATCAGCCAGCCTGGCTCATCTGAAACCCACTAGAACTAATTGATAAACCAAAATCAAGAAATTAAGCTACAACTCTTGAGAGTCATAGATTCTATGTGCTGCCTCCCTGAATTTTTTTTCCACAAGATTTATTTATTTATGCATACAAGAGCTGGGGTACAGGCCAGAGTCGCAGGAAGTCAGAGGATCCATCAGAGACAGAGCAGGGAGCAGAACAGGCAGATCAACGGAAATACACTGCTGAGGGGAGCAGCAGGCAAGGCAGGAGAGGTCTGCTTCGCCATGTGGGTCCCCTCCCTGACCGGGGATCAAACTTGTCCTGCTATGCAGCGGATGCTTCACAGTGAGTCGCTCAACCCACAGTGCCACAAGGGAAGTCCTGCCTCCCTGAATTATTACTACCAACCAACCCAGTAGAGGGAGGGAGGGAGGAAGGAAGAAAATGAATACCTAAACTTGAGTTGTGTGTGAAAGCACAAGGTTTCTGAAAGATCCACTCTGGGAGATGTTGAATCTTTTTTTTCAATGAGATGATCTAACATGGTGGTTACAACCTGGTTAATGGGTCTCTGACCTCCATGCACAACCGAGATAACTCCTTTAACTTTGACTAGACAATACAAAAAATAACCAGTGGAAAAGTCACATTTTTTTCCCCAGAAAAGGGTGCTAGACACTGTTTGTAGTAGAAGGACAATGAATTGGCAATCCATAGACTTAGGCCCAAGTCTTTGACCTCTCGATTCACAGACATCTCTGCTGAGACCGTAACGCTTGACCCTTGAGTGGCTCACTCAACTTCCCTGACACAGCCCAGTGCTGACACCTCAGTGTTGTCACCTCAGTGATGGAAAGCTCCCATTAGGTTGATATTCGCTTCAGGAATGGCATTTTTTTCAGTGAGCAGTGCAGCCTGTGATCCTTGTGCAGAGAGCCATGGTTCCAGACCCTTGGGCTGTTCTCTGCCTCACTTGCTGAATTTATTCAGCCTTTCTGATGAGATGGGTTCTATCCTAATGTGCCCTTCCTATCCTACCCTCCCCACTCCCCCCATTTCACACACTTGGTACTCTCACTCCTATTTCATCTCCAAAACAGGAAGTTCTGAGCTGGGAGGATATGATAGTGATATTAGTACATTTTTGTATCAAACCCTCACAATGTCTGAAACGTGTTTATAATCATTGTTCCATTACATCTCTAATCCCCAACTGTCCCAGTTTTTAACAACTATCATAATAGGGAACTAGGTGGATTAAACAAATACTTAATTTATTTCACATTACTCAGTTTGAATTGCTTAAATTATTTCACATTTGATATGGTAAAAATTCATGTTATTGTTACATGTATTATTCAGATGCACATAATATTGACCCCATAACTTTTTGACCTGTCAGCACTGGAACAAAAGAACAACCAGACATTCCCAATTTCTTCTGTGACATCTTCTGAAATAAAAGTAGTTTTATGTCCATGATAGCATTCACCCTCAGTATCTGGTTCCTTATAAATTTAAAAAACTTCTCCACTCCCTTTATCTTCTATTGTTGTCCTTTAGGGACACATGAAAAACCTTTTATCTGTTTATTTCAGGGAAATTATACAAGAGATAGGGAATAATTACAATGTATTCAGTGTTAATTATAAATATACAGCATATGTTTTTATATGTATTGTATTTATGTGCTTTAGGTAATTATGCATTTGAGTTCCTTGCCAATTTTAAGGCCAAAATATTTTACTTGGCTGATTACTAAGTGTATTTTAAGCTTACTTCTTGAAACATGAAGAGAATATACTATAAATCCAATTAACATAATTTATCTGCCTAAAGAGAATTCTTGCTTTCATTTTTTCCCCTCTATTTTAATGATGAAAAGCAGTTGTAAGGGTACATAATAACAAAATACATTTTTAAGGTTTCCAAGTTTTGATTTTATTGTTTCCTTGTAGAAGCAACACATAATCTTTATAAGAAATTTGGATATTTAAGAAAAGTGTGAGAAAAAAGACAATAAAAATCACTCATAAATCACTATCAACGTTGAGTAAAATTCCATCTCCTATTTTAATGCATTGGAACCTATATAGTTTTATATCTTGCCTTCCTGCTTAATATTAGATCACAAATGTTTCCTTTGCTTTTGCCATGAACACGTCTATGAACAATTATTTGCCTTCACCTCCATTATTTTGAAGAGATTTCAAGAGAGAGAATTTCTGGCTTGGAATGGCTTAAGTTTTCATAGTCTTTTTTTTTTTTTTAATTTATTTATGCATACAGGAGCTGGGGTACAGGCCAGAGGTGCGGGGAGGTGAGAGAGTCCACCAGACAGAGTAGGGACAGAGCAGGGGCATACAGGCAGATGGATCGAAACACACTGCTGAGGGCAGCAGCGGGCCAGGCAGGAGAGGTCTGCCTGCGCCATGTGGGTCACCTCCCGGCCTGCCGCAGGGATCGAACTTGTGCTGCAGGGGCTGCCGTTTGCTTCATAGTGCGTTGCTTAATCCACTGCGCCACCAGGGAGGGCCCAGTTTTCATAGTCTTTTATGCAGACTGTCAACTTGCTTTCCAGAGAGGTTGTCCCAACTC
This sequence comes from Galemys pyrenaicus, assembly GCA_019455555.1. NCBI lineage: Eukaryota > Metazoa > Chordata > Mammalia > Eulipotyphla > Talpidae > Galemys > Galemys pyrenaicus. The sequence goes on from JAGFMF010011493.1 coordinate 5,324,103, forward strand.
ACACGCAGTCTTCCTACAAATGCTAAATACAACACGCAGGCGCTGAAAGGAGCACTGGCTTCTCTTTGCCAGTTTGTTGGGTGAGATAAAGGAAAGCATCTCAGTACTGTTCCTTTTGGTTATTCCTAGGCCTTCAGATGTTCGTGTGGATTATGTGAAAATGTTCTTTCAGTGATTTATTGTTCATATCCTTGGTCTCTACCTTTTACTAGGGTGTTAAGGTCTTTCGCTGACTCGTTTCAGTTCTTCTATAAACCTGCCTTATTCTTTTAGAAATGTATTGGCTTCTATTACTGTAGAATCACCTTGCTAATTGATAATGCAATTATCACAAATTTCACAACTTTGTGAAAAAGTTGTAGTTTCTGTTAGGAATCACATTGATTCCATTGACATGGTTTATGTCTCCATTTATTTGTATCTTCTTTTATATATTTCAGTAAAGTTTCAAAATAGTCTCTATAAAATCTTATACAAAAAAGTTTCTTTCAAGTTTACATTTTCTTTTATTGCAAGTAAATACAGTATGTATGTGCATATATACATAGGTATATGTGTATATTTACATGTGTATGTGCACATACACTATTGCTTTATATATATATATAAATGTTTTTTAACATTCTTTATTTCAGTTCTTTGTAGATTATTCTGGGTTTTTCTATGGAAAATCATGACAAATAACATTAATAGTTCTGTTTCTTTTTAATACTTATACATTTGGTCTATTTTTTTCTTCTTTATAAAGCTAACTAGAACCTCCAGGACAACACTGAATAAAACCTAGCTTAGCAAGCATCATTGTCTTATTCCTAATTTTAAGGTAAAAGGTTTTTAATGAGTAAAAATTGTGATTAGGTTAAGGATATTCTTTCCATTTTTATCAGTATTATTTAACATGAATAGATAACTGAATTTGATAGAATGCTTTTTCAGCTTTTATCATTATAGAATATAACTGATTTCTCGCTAATATGTTAATATGGAGTTAAGATAATAAATAGTCTAATAGAAACAGCTCTTCATTCCCTTGATAAATCTAACTTGGTCATGATATATACAAAAATGGCTCAATACTGTTCACTACTGATTTTGCATCTGTACTATAGATTGATACTAGTCTCTTACTATCCGTCTTACATTTCCATTTTCTCACTTCAGAAAGATAAGTCTATCTGCTTTCAAAATAAATGGATAGCATGCTTTTTTCTATTCTCTTAAACATTCCTGAAAGTTTCAAATTATCTTTATAATTGGTCCTATAAAGCTAGCTAGATTTGGCCAGTTTTTCTCATGGTAAATTTTTTTTTTATTTTTTATTATTATTAGTTATATTTGACATCATTTGTAGTCCCCAGGGAGTACCCACCACCATTTCACCCGTGCACCATCACCTCAGTCCCTTGTGCACCCTCTGGCATCTTCCCCGTCTTTGCCCTCCCCACTTCCGCTCCCCCCCTCCCATGGTCCCTTTGGTTTATCCCCGCTTTTTGGTCTTATTGTTTTTGTTGTTGTTGTTTACTTTGGTTATAATTGCCCAATTCCTTGAGCTTATTCTTTATTGTTGTTGTTGTTCTTTCATAGTCCTCCTAATAGTGAAGCCATCCGATATTTTTCTCTT